>JABCRI010000685.1:0-124267 GCA_015143295.1 Tetracentron sinense | reverse complement strand
AAGAAAAAAAAAGGTTGAAAGAACTAAAGTTATGAGCTTTTTAAAGTTCAAATTGTTCTGGAAACTGGAAAGAAAATTGACTTTTTATTCTTTAGGAATTACGATCCAAGTTAAGTTATACGGAACTCAAATGGGGTTATAACCTTATTCACATACAAATATTCAATGTAAATGAAAAACTAAAATTAATTGACTTAAATGATATTGTATGTAAATAGTTGGGTATTGGGTATGTGTTAAGGATCTTAAGTAAATGGAAGGATGAAAAGAAATTAACTGAAAAAAGCTCATATTGGCCTGTATTGGCATATCGGTCACAACTCACGTATTTGATTCTAATACTGGCCAATAAAGGTTGATACGTGGATTTTTTTTCAGCGTACCAATGTACAGGTAGCTCCAAACGGGATACGTTCGGCCATACGTACCGGAATTTAAAACCATGAATGTCGAATGAAAAAAGTTGCCATTCACGAGTCCACACGTGTGAAGCCGAGATGGGGGTTCATGGAAAGCTACATGACTGTTCATCAGCTGTCTTGTAGTTGTAAGGTATTTTTCAGTGGCACATTGCCATCTTGAAAGGATTAGAATCTGTTGAGAGGAGTTGTACTCCATCTTTTTGGGCGTTTCCAATACACATAGACTCATGTGCTTCAGCTCCAACACTCTAACGCTCATAAGTCCAACCATACTACCTTAGCGCACTTCAAGACATAATAAACTCGATTGCTTATATGAGAGTCTGATTGCAAAGGCACCAATAGCTGAATGACAGGGGGGGGGCGGGGGAGGAGGAAAGTGTTCTCCCCCGACAAGTGAAGCCAAATACAGCCAAATAAGCTAACATACAGGTTTTTTTACAGTGGCGGTTTGAGATGCCAGGCCCAAGTGGGTCATCATTGTTGACCCTCCCCTCTTTCTGGGGGAAGTTAGAGCAATACTACTTCACCTTGGCAGCAAAAATAGGACATTGTTAATGAATGTTCGGAAAGAGATAATTTCCTATTTTGAATTTTATAGCAAAAGAATCATACCCTTTTTTTTTTTTTGTAACGAGGGGAACCCAAGCCCACCCTTCGGATAGAAACTTGCAACATGGGTAGAAGAGTTATGGGATGAAACTTGCAACATGGGTATGAAATGCGGAGGCTGCAAATGATACAGACCCCTTTGGTCCACCACCTTAGATGCACACACATACAAAAGATACATGTTTATGCAGCCTTCTTCGGGCTGCATTGTATATGCAAAAAACCTCCTCCCTCCCCCCAGAAAAGAAAACAAAACGAAGTAGAAAATAAAACCTGATTTCTTACAAATGATAAAATCAAAAACCTAAAAAAAAAAGTATTACATAACAAGTCAAGCACCATATGGTTAAACAAGTAATCAATATAAGCCATTAATGAGATATGGAAGAGGTTACCTAAATAATAACAGTGTAGTCAAAGAAACGCCTAGGTGGTTACTTCACTTAGCCATAACCCAAGTGAACTTCTACGTGTATTCTCAATAAGAAGAGGTTGGACCATACCTCATCGATCGCATCATTTTTTTTTCCAATATATGAATATATAATAAAAAGGAGGAAGAAGAGGTCAAATCAGGCTTCCTCTTTTATAGTTTCCCTCCACAAAAGAATTGCAAAATTAGAAAATAATAAATAATCCAACTCTTCTACTATAAACTTTAAGGACCCTGTATTTATACAAAATGCCAAAAGTGAACCTCTCCAGTCACAAATTTTGATACATCACAAGTACATGGCTTTATATGCAGATGGTTCCACCTATTCCTCTTTAGAACCTGTGTATGTGGTTACTGGGACACGTGCTCGCGGGCATACACAATAATACGTAAAATTGATATTTTCCATTTTTCATCTATTTGGTTATTTGTTTAATAATATTACTTGAGTGGAGTTGCCCTTGCTAAACTCCTATGATGTACGAAAGTGTTGGACTTCTCAGGCTTATTTGTTTTAGGTGAACTCTCAGGCTTATTTGTCCACAAGGATTTAAATATCTTCGGCATATACAATTTATTGGTGGATATATCGTTAGATTATAAGGGTAGGAATTTATTTATTTTTTTGTTGATAACCAAGATCAGAATACATATGCTAAATGAAAGAGAAGTACAGAGAGACCTGTTTCAATGAAAGAAAGTACAAAGAGAAAAGTACAAAAAGAAAACAATTTTTGAAACACACAAAAAAACAGGCCCATTCCATGAAAGGAAAAAAAGGAAAGAGAATATATTTTATTTTCCTTTTATACCAAAACGAGTTTTAGCATGTTTTTATGGGCAAGAAAGTAAGAAATGCTCATTAGCAAAAAAACAATTTTAAGGACTGTAAATAGTTGCTACTGACTATTAGTTAAAGAATAGTAGGGATGCTATGATAAATGAATTTTTGAAAATTTTTGGTTGAACACACAGATATAAGTAATAAAAAAATGAACATATTTAACCATATAAACATTAGGAAATCATTTTGTAACCAGAACTCTGTTCTGCAAGACAAGTTCATCTAATATAACCATTGAACCAGTGGAGGCCTTCAGTGTTGGACAGTGCGTGTAAAGAACATTTACATTCTCTTGAAAGGATTGGTGTAGCTAAATGTAATTGAGGTCACATTCTATTAACAGTGGCTGACAAGGTTTTAAATTAGTCCCAACACAACTAGCACCCCTTTCGCAACAGCTACCAACCCATCTGATCCATTAGAAGGCGTGTGTTCTTAAACTACATGAAAGGAAAGAACCAAATATTCGAATAAACATATGATTACATGGATGCATATCCATTTCCTATTACTGCTAACAAAAACACAGATATCAAAGATTCTCACATCAAAGTAATTCCTGCAAATAAATGAATATACTGCAATGTGGAACCACCTTATTATTGACACGATAACATCTAGTACTTGAGGAACTGGTCATATTAGTATAGGAAGAGGAAATGGCTATTCAAACAGAGATAGAATAATGTGGATCTAACATGTGAGACAGAGCCACTTTAATACAATATCCAATTTCGGACGACTATTTTACTGGAAAAAATTTACAAAGTATAAACATCTAGAATGATGCATATGTAAGTACTAAGTGCTATAACCTGTTTATCAAGAGCACGAGTGAGGTCACAAAGAGCTCGTATATCAGCTTCCCTTGCTTGGATCTGTGTGAAAGTGCAAGGCTGAGTATATGCCGCTTGTTGTTCATTAACAACTTCACTAGTTGCTGCTTTAGCTCGTGAAATGGTCCTGATTGTGTCCTCCTGGCCAAAACAGTTTCTGTTTAGATATTTTACAAATAGAACCATTCTACCTTCTTAATGTTATAATTCTAAATATTTGTTCTACGGTAGTAAAACCCCAAAAATCACGAATATTATCATGTTAAAATGCAACTCCACAAGATATTAAATTTCCTTGGTCAATCAATATAAGGTTTACTGTTCTGGCTAGTTACACAGGAAATGAAGAATTTGGATCATAAAAGAGTAATTCAGCTATTTGTGAATTTTTTTTGGATATTTTCAAATAATTGTTGTGATTTCAAATCTCACAGCATGTTTTATTATTAGAATTGACAGGTGAAAAAAAATGCCCATCAAATCCAAATAAGAACAAAAAATAACCAATATTTGTGAAAAGAATCACAAATTATTTATCGAAAATGCAAAATACCCTCGTTCATCCTTTAATTCACAGGGTTCTGAAAAGTAAACCACTTTTGCCTTCACAGTCTCATGGGTTTTGACTTTTGAGGTTATCACATTTCAATAGATAGTTGGTATATGCAGATTTAGACTGAAAGGCAGTATTGAGTACTGACCTTCGCCTGCTTCAACGAAGTATTCATAGGATAAGTTAATAGAGAAATATGAGTGGGACCATCTACATTCTCCAGATTCTCACTAGGAACAACTTTCATGTACCCTCTGGTTTTCCAACTTTTGGATTGGCCATCCACTTTGGGCTCATTGAAGTTCTCACAGAACTTACCAACTGCAACATTCTCCCTTTTAAGAGCTTCGGGCATATTTTCCAATGGATTCAGAGGCATGCAATCAATATCCTGTGATGAAAGAAGTATGATTCATGTCATTCCAAAAGAAGTGAAAGAAAGTTTTTCATAAGAAATATGTTTCAGATACTAAAAGAAACAATAAATTGAATAAAGAAAAATAATTGCTATGGAATTTCATTACTTTCTGGTAGAGTCCTGCCAAATCCCCAGCCACCTTGGTTATCCAGAAAGAGAAAAAGAACTACTATCATCTTGAAGAGGCATATGATAAACAATAACATCAAGAAATGAAACGTAAACAGATTTCCCTGTAACTTCCATTAAGATCAGCCACCTTGGTTATCCAGAAAGAGAAAAAGAACTACTATCATCTTGAAGAGGCAGATGATAAACAATAAGATGAAGAAATGAAACGTAAACAGATTTCCCTGTAACTTCCATTCATAAGATATTTCACTTTATGATCGCTAAAAAATTGATGCACCACATCCAATGGATATTGAAGACAGTATCATATTATGTTGACTTCCTCCCATACATAACATCAACTGTATACAACATATTCTCTTACACCCTCAAAACAGAATAACGGATATAGTATGATTCATTATCAATATCCAGCATCTAAATTGATCCTGCATGGTAGTGGTGACTTTGTTAGACTGCCAGAAATGAAAAATTACACAGTTACGACTACGACTGTTACAACCAATGATCATTTGAACTTTAAAGGCAGGACATTTAACACCTACCACATACTTGTAAGTTGATAGCTAATGCTATGATTAATATGCCTGTACTTTAAAGAATATATACCACTACTTCATTTGCCATTTTAAGATTTAGAAAAGGTATCAGTTTGGTATGAAAAATCAAAGATAAATAAGGCGACAGAGAGAAGTGTTTATTAAATGGTAGGTAATGTAAAAGAGTTCCAATGCCAGCTCTAATCTGAGAAAGTGCTGTCTCTAGAGGATGGCATAAAAAAGGGAAAAAAAGGTGTTCATCCAAGTAAACAAAGATAGCAAGCAGTCAACTGCTAACTGAATATAGCATATAACTATATAAGTAAAAGCTACAAGTAAACACAAACCATGATTATCCCATTCAAAAAAGGACACACAAACCAAAACTAATTAGGAGAAAGATGCATGTATCTGAATTGTAAGGATACAAATATTATTGTGACAACATGGTGAAAAACATAAAAAAAAAGTAGCCAGATACTAACTGCTCAATTTCTATGTAACTATTACACTTTCCCAATGGTCTCCATTTTATTTTATATTTGTAAATACTAATAGCATACCCAAGGCATCTTAAGGGGCATAAACAATCACACATTAGATTTTGACTAGGTCAATTGTCAGCAGGATAGTAGGTGCAGCTTCTCCTTATACAAACCCATACGCATAGGGTCCTTTGCAGGTTCCATTGAATAGATAATCAGATTTTAATTTCAAAGGTATCAGCAAAAAATCTAAGGCCGATAAGTTTCTAAAATTCTGCTTAGCTAAGTAGACACCATCATCCCACCTTTATTATAATGAGACAGACAAAATAAGTATGTCTCTTTATGGGAGAGATCTCATTGGATCTTTGGAGTGAAAATGTGCAAATTTACCGAGTGAGAGTGTCCATAGATTCCAAAACACCTTTCACTTTGATTAAATAGATGTATGATGTAAGAACTGACACAGTAATTAAGTCAAAGAATGCATTACCCTGACAAATTCAACCCCTAGTTCAGACCGGTCAAACTGAACTTTGAAACAGTTACAGTCAACTGTTAGTATACTTCCATCATGAATCTCTCTTGTCTTGGGATGAAGAGCAATAACTCGTTGTCCAACTGATAAAGGCCGAGCTAGATCTGTTGGAAGTCCATCCCTAATACCAGCTCGAAGTTCAGTATAATGTGTTCTAACAGATTCTCGGTATTGGTTAAGTTTCTCCTTTTCTTCATGTAGAAATTTTTCAGATAGCCTCCGCGGTTTGCCAAGGGAACTGCATCAACAAGCAAACTCAACATAAGATATTTGTGTTGCCAAAATTTGCAACAAGATCCAAAATGAAAAAGGGTGTATGCCTAGTCCAACTGCATATAACATAATTGGTTCAAAGTAGAAACACCTTCTTATGACACCCCATTCGACACGGGTTAATCTTGGAACATGCCCTAATCCAACATGATTCAAGTACTCCACAAACTCCCTTTTAGCAAACCATGGGTAATCAATTGCACTGTAGAACCACTCAAAATAACACCATCTACGTACCAAATAAGATGACAGGACATAAGATAGTTTTTCCTGCAAACAAAAAAAGTACAATTATATGGTTAAAGCTCCAAGAAACTGTAAGGTCCCGCAAATGTGGAGAATGAGACATTGAGTGAAGGAGATGATTTCTTAAGTCGGTCATTTACAAGATTGTCAGGAGACAACTCTTTCCGGATCAACGGTTTCTGTAGAACCATCTTACGCCTATTCCTGAGTTTGGTTGGTAAGTTAACCTGGTTTACAGTGGAAACCTGTAAAGTTGATACAGCTAAATTGTTCCCTGCTCTTCTCTGATCAGTACTTGAAGAAGAATGTTCTGGAGGGCTGACAGATTTCCCTTGTTCAGGCAATGGAGCAATTTGACTAGTATATGTACCTTTACTAATATAGTTGTTCCCTTCTTCAGCTGAGGCCTATAAAACATGTGCATAAGAGGTACAATAGTAACATCAATGCCAGCGTGGTTCAAAATATTTGTATTGGTGGGCAAATTGGTGAGTAAGAATTAAGATGCATCTCATGGATGCGCATAGACACATAAGAAAAATTTTAAGATACGCATGGATACATTTAGATACCTTACATAAAACTTCTTTTAATATAAAGATAAGATACTTATAAACTAATCAAGTCTTATAACTACCATTACAGGCATTCACATGAGATATAACACAAGATGACATTTTTTTATCGATAATTGAGAATATGTATTAGAAATCGTAGAACGGAATTACAAAAGTAAAATGATAAAGGAGTTCACGAGATCATGAACCCTAAAAAAAATAAAACAGCACCAAGCCGCATAATCAAGCTAGCTGAGCTCCCAGTACCCCACCCCCATGACTAATGGAACGACATTTCAAAACCAGCAAATCGAGTCTTGGAGCAAATGCGAGAAGTAATGGCATGAGAGTTCTTGGAAACTCTCTTGTTCCTCTCTTTCCAAATTGACCAAGAAGTAGCGTTTGGCAAGGCGGACCAAATAGCCATCCTTGAACTATCCCACAAACCAAATACCAACAAGATAACAAGTTGTGAAATGAAGAGAGAAGACCCAATCCACGCTCACTCGGGAAAGAAAGAAACCCCGAATCTCAACTGTAAAAGGACAATGCAAGAGTGGGTGATTTATCGACTCTTCCGCTTAGAGGCAGATAAAACACCGATTAGTCATCCTCCACCCTCTAGTTTTCAAGTGATCACATGTGAGAATCTTATTCAAGGACACAATCCATAGAAAAAATAATACTTTAGTAGGAATTAGGGGTGTCAATGAGCCGAGCCAGCTCGGCTCGACTCGAAATAAACCGAGCTTGAGCTTTTACTTTGGGCTCGTTGAGCCGAGCCAAGCCTTAAAAGTGAGCTCGAAAAATAAACGAGCCGAGCCTGAACAATAGGTGGCTCAGCTCGGCTCGGCTCAATTAATTTTATAATAATACCTTTTAAAAGTTAAATTTATATTATATATTTAGTATACCTCTTTTTTTGGTAAAATATATTTAGTATACATTAACATAATTATTTGTGCTTAAGTTTTAACTTAAGCTTTTACGTGAGTCACATGACATCCCAAAGAAAAAAATGTATTTAAAAAAAAAAAAATTATCGAGTCGAGCCGAGCTCGAGCTCAACGATTTGTGGACGAGCCGAGCTGAGCCTGAGCCTCTGTAAAATTCCAACGAGCCGAGCCTGAGCATCTGTAAAATTCGAACGAGTAGAGCCCGAGCAGTGCCCAGCTCGGCTCATTGACACCCCTAGTAGGAATACCTGGATTCCACACAATCCTATGAGGAAAGGGGTCGGGTGGGAGTGACCTGAGCGACTATGCTAGAGATCTCACTGAGAATCGACCCTTATTGCCTCTATACCAAATTCTACAATCCCTGCCTTGAGATGCCAGGAGGGCAGACTCCAGCCATTCTAAAAGCCTACTGAACTCAACAACTTCCCAATCGTTTAAACCCCTCCTTAAGCTAGGACCCCAAACAACCCCGCCACTCCCCATATCCATGTATTCCCCAACTGATGTGTTCCTATCAACGGCTAAACGAAAAAGGGTCCCAAAGTCATCCTAGAGTTTCGTAGTACCACACCATGTATCCTTCCAAAATCTAACCTATAACCCATCGTCCACCTTGAATTCAAAGTATGGCACTACTAATCGTGTAATTGACATGATCCCCTTCCACATCCCCGCACCATGTGAACACTTAACTTCATTCGGGACCCAATAAGATTGTTCCCCGAATTTGGCTACAATTATCTCGTGCCAAAAGCTATCTCTTTCCTCACCAAATCTCCATATCCATTTCCCCAAAAAATCTTTGTTCACCAGAGTTAAGGGCCTCAAACTTAGGTAACCTGCTTTCTTAGAGCGACAAATTGTAGCCTAGTCCACCAGATGGTATTTGAAGTGGATCCCCCTCTCATGTCAAAGGAAGTCTCTCTACATACGCTTAAGAGATGCTGCTATCGCTCGAGGAATGACAAAAGTTGACATAAAGTATGTGGGAATGCTACTAAGGGTGCTCTGGATGAGGGTTAACTTTCCACCTTTTGATAAGAAGGATGATTGCCAACCTAGCAGGGGCTTCACAAACCTTTCCAAGACCAGGGTCCACACTACCCTGGATTTGAAACTGGCCCCAAGAGTCATTCCTAAATACATTGAGGGGAGGGACCCCACTAGACAACCGAGGGAAGTTGCAAGATTGTCTAAATCCAAGACCTCCCCAACCCCTACTATTTCCGATTTAGACATATTGACCCACAAACCGAAGACGGCTTCAAAGCAACATAGAAGACGTCTAAGAAGGATCAGGTCATGACAAGATGCTCTGCAGAAAATTAGGGTGTCATCTGTGAATTGGAGGTGAGAGATCTGCAAGTTATCCTTTCCAATACTGAAACCCTTGAAAACAGGACCATTAGCTCTGGAGAATATCCTACTCAAAGCTTCCAAGACTATGCTGAAGAGGAAGAGAGGAAGGGAAAAAGGGGATCCTCTTGTCGCGGCCCCTAGAACTTTTGAAGTATCCAGCCAGGCTACCATTAATGAGGATTGAGAATGTTACAGATGAGATACACATTTGCATCCATTGACACCATTTTGGACCAAACCCCATTTTTTTCATTACATAGCCCCAAAAATCTCAATTAATGTGATCAAAGGCTTTTTCCATATCTACTTTGCATGGTGTAAGCACCCCATTTTTGCACTACTTCTCTTCTTTTTCTCTTCCAATCTCTAAGGAAATTCAAACACAAGGCCAATATCCTAGGCCAAGCACATTCGAAGCCTAGTCCAAATTCAATCCAAGCCCAATCTAAAACAAATTCAAGCTCAACACTTGTTTATGAATAAGTACATAACCATAGCCCATGACCGATCTACTAACGACCCATATCCACCTAACACACATCCAACAACCCATACCCCACAGTCTTACAGACTCATTAACTCTCTTACACCTCTTACAAAGCAATTAATTCTCTTACACCCTTTTCGACCAACCAATCAACTTTCTTCTCTTCACCAACCCCTCTATTAATACCAAATTTCTACAACCCACTTTTGTCCAACCAACCAACTCCCTTCTCCTCAGCAATCCCACTATTAATTACCAAATTGCCACAACCCCTTGAAAACTCTATAAATACAAGACTCTCACAAGTCATTTCTCTCATCTCCAAAAACCCCAAGTGAAAACCTTATCTCTCCATGCTCTCTATCTCAAAACCCTTCTAAAGAACCCTTTAAGTCCTATAAGTCAACCCCTCTACACCTTACCCCTTCAATCTTAGGGAGTTGAGTCATTTTTGGGTGGAAGCTCTAAGCTAGACCCCACTAGGACTAGCTCTCCTTTGGATTTAGTCTCTCACCTCTTGGAGCATTGGAAAAGAAGTCTTGGAGGAGTATGCACTCCTCCCTTAATAATTTATTTTCTTCTTTACTTCATATTTATTTGTCTCTATTTTCTTGGTTTCTAGTCCTTTTCTAGAACCATTTAGAAAAGGCCTCTACACCAATCTAATAGTGTAGAGGGACCCCACCTCAAAATCAAGGAGAGGTCCTCTTTTTTCTTTTTATGTAAATATTTATTTCTTTTTTATGTTCTCACTAGTGTGGATATGAGTAGGCCCATAAAGAGTGAAAGTTAAAGTTATACCTCTCTTTTTATTTTATTTTTTTACATTTGAATTCTAGTCCTAATTTTCTTTTGGAAAGCTCATCATCTCTCCAACTTTCATATTTAGAACCCCATTACATCATTTATTATGGTGTAAAGGGACCACATTAGAAGGGAGAGGATGCGTTTTCTATTTCAATACTTCTCTTTTTCTTTCTTTTTCCTTCATATTCTATCTTGAATGGGTAAATGTTGGTTTAAGGACTTAAAAGAGGATGTTGTCTAAAATTCATCATACCAAAGGCAATGATATTTAATCCAGTGTTTTAAACAGCGTGTGAGGTTTACGCCTCGAGGCTCGCCTGGGGACAAGACTTAAGAAAAATGCCTTGAGGCTCAACCATGAGGCTTAAACCCCATGAGCCTCACATGAGGCACACACCTCACACCTTGAAGCTCACTTTATGTCTACGGCGCACGTCTCATACATTAACTAAAATAAAGTTTCTAGTCACAACTAAGATTTAAATGTCGTTTTTAATAAAAAAATGTTATTTGTTTCAACTAATAATAAATAACATTTTATTTATTTCAGATAAAATATTGAAAATAATTATTGTGATATTAGTTTCAACTAACACTTAATTTATTATGTTTAATGTATTTAGGCATTTAAAACCCTTTGAGTCTAATTCATAGTATTTCCCTAGTCACATTGCAAAATTTTGGAGCCACTTACCTAAATAGTAGTTCTTGACTTATTTGTAATACTTCTACTAAAATTCTAAATCCACTACATGAATTGATGATTTAACATCATTTTCAATATGTGCATGAACAAAAAAATAATTCAGCATTTGCTTGCATTTCTTATCTTTATTTTTTTTATAGTTAAATAATGTATATAATATTTTTTATATGTACGTGTGTGCCTACACAAACACTCACAATGTACACGAGTACAAACATATATATATATATATATATAGAAAGAGAGAGAGAGAGATACATTTATATATATATACACATATATAAATGTATCTCTCTCTATATGTATGTATGTATATATATATAATCTTCCATTAATTTTTTGATTCATTTTGCATTATTTATATTTTATTTATTTGTTAAAATGAGAGAGCATGAAGCTTTCTTGTGAGGCTTATGCCTCACGCATCTTGAGGTCTTAACGCCTCGCCTCACGCCTTCACGTTTTAAAACATTGAATTTTGATCTACCGTCAACACCAATTTAATAAAATAGATGTTGGCAATAGACCATCTGTTATCTAATGCAAACACCTCTCTTTATGTCCTAATTACAATCTCTTAGCCTAACCCTTCTTTAACATTCTCTTGGGTTAAATTGTGACTTTAGTTAAGCTTGTCACCCCTCACCCGTGCTCCGCAATGAACCTAAACTGCTATCCAAAAAATTCAAAAAAAAAAAAAAAAAAAAATTCAAAATTACAAAAACATTATAAATTGCAAAAAGACCAAAAATATAATCAATCCCAGTATGCTATCTCGCTCTGGAATGAGCTTAAATTACTGTAAGCTCCTAGACGAGTACATAAACTATCCCTCCACTCCGGAATGAGTATAAAGTATAAACTATCGATACTCCAAAATGAGTATAAACTACGCTACTTCGCAATTAGTCTAAAATGCAGTAATCCTCTGTGGAGAACTACACCAGTCCCCGGTCTGATCCCACTCCACCAGGTATGTACGCAGCCCAATCAAGAGTTCGACCCCTAGGATAGAATTTCTTCTCATCCATTCTTAATTAGAATAATTCAAATCACTTAAATATTTTCTCTAATCTTATCTTGTTTGGCTTAAACCTAGGAAGTAGGTAACCGTCTTAGGATGGGGGTAGGCACCTTCCCCGAGACTTAACTGAATTGCTTACCTAGACTCTGACTCTGATCATAGGCCCTTATCCACTCTTATCGGGGTTCCTATCTCCCTTAGAATAAGATACGTAGCGACTCCAAATCTTGTGAAGGCGTTTAGCGTCGTTCCCCCGAAGGGCCCAGCCCTATGCAGTAAATTCCATGCTGGCACTCAGTATCCCGGGCTCCTCAGATCTAATATTGTCATCAATGCATTCATTCGCTATCAATATACGATCTAGGATCTGCAGTCCTCCAACAAATGCTCCTTGTTGAGAGGAGATGATATTACCCAACACACTCTTTGAGTCTGGTAGCTAAAACTTTCATGAGGATTTTGTAAACACTACTCACAAGACTGATCAGTCGGAAGTCCTTAATATCCACTACTCTTTTCATTTTAGGGATCAACACTACAAAAGTATTGTTAATCACTCTCTCAAAACGCCTCAACACAAACAACTCCCTAATAACGGCAAGAAAATCATTTCCTACAATCTCCTAACATGATCGAAAAAACTCTATGGTGAATCTGTCTAGTCCATGAGCCTTGTCCCCGGCCATACCTCAGATTGCCATTACTATCTCGTCCTCCTCAAAGTGATCCTCCAAAACATCTCTCTGTCATCGGACAGGCGAGAACACTATACATCAGTATGAAAAGCACAGACCATAATTACTTGTAAAAAAATTACAAGCATAATTAGGTTTTAGGATAACTGTTATCATCATAACTTGAGCCCTCAACTTTCTTAGTTCTCTACAACACGCAATCGTCGATTAACGCTTCTCTCATTGTGTTTCTAACTTCATAAGGACACAACATACACCTACACACATTGTGATGCTCACATGCCACAAGCGAGACATGTTCACCTGGCTACCTTATTAGTAGCTATTTTTATAAGACACTTCAGTTCAGCACTAATCTTATTAGCTTTTGACTTTTTTCCTACCTAATCATAGCGAGACGCATTCACCTAGTTATCAAATGGTCCTTACCAAGCTCCCCGCCATCTTTCACATCAGCATCATCCTCAACCTCCCGCCTTCTTCTTGTTGAAGATTTCTCATGAGTCATGATTACATTAATTAATTGGAAGGCAGCACAACATCTCCATCAACTCCTATTTATTACAATCCCTCGCAATAGGCCAAACTCCACCAAACTGCATTGATCGCCGGCATCAGTTTAGGCCAGACTCTCAACTTGTTAACAGTGGTATCCACAACCACCTCAACATGGATTGAGACTCTCTCCTTGTTTTCAATTTGGATACAGGACCACTCTATTTCAGCTCTGCTTGCCATATCCTATTCAACTTGGAGGAAACCCCCACACAGGTCTCCAAATGCTTGTAAAACCATCGAGCTCCAAAATGCAGGGGAAGTTCGAAGACCCTAACAAACTTTTGATAGTATCTGAGCAAGTGGAACTCCAGTAATTGCTCAAATTCAGATCTTGCACTTTGCCATGGTGCGGAAGTTAGTTATTCATCTTCTCCAAAGAGCCAGCTTTCTATCTCAAGCATTCTCATTCATTTCATGCTATCAATTATCCAAGTCTCATTCTTCTCGTTTGAAAAATCTTGCTCTATTATCTACGTCCCTTCTTCACTTCAACTCTTATTTTCTCTTTATTCTATCCTAAAACTTGAGCAGAAACTTTGCAATTCAATGCAGAACCCATTTTTCTTTTGTAAGGAGAAAATGAAAAAGGAAAACATGCAGTTGGATAACATGAACATCTATGCAAAGAAATGGAAACTAACATTCTACTTCTTGCCGAACATAGAGCCTATAGCTAAATCAGAAGGTGGCCTGCCTATAACTATATGAATCATGGTTGCATTGACTTCTAGAGTTTTCAGTTCATATAAATGTGCTACCAAGTTTTGTTAGAAATTAGACACCTATATTTGCATTTAAGTCATACCCATTTACCACACCAATGACCAAACACTCTTACTCAACACTACAACTTAGTTTGGCAAGCTAGCAGATTAGAAGCCTATTTATATCCAGAGCAGAGTTATTGCTTCCTTAAATCATTGAAGAGGTAAGATAGAAAAAGATTTCATACCTCAGTCTTCTGAGGTTCACTCAAATGAGAATTACTATGAGTTTTGGCTTTTGGAATCTGCAACTGGTAAGCAAATTGGATACGATCATCAAATCATACCATTAATCAGATGAAAGGCTCAAGAATATCAGTAAAGATAACATCCAAGCATGTTTACAATAAATCATGTTACATCTAATTCTTACTTTTGATGCCAAGGACTTGAATTTTCTTTTCTGCATTTTATTCGTAGACTGGTTAATTCGCTGCTTTGCTTCCGAAAGAGCACTAACATCAATAGACGAGTTCCTTCCAAGTTCAGAATTTTTAAGGGCCTTGACTGCAACACTTGATTGATTCCCTCTCTCTTCAGTACCTGAGATTTTAGGCTTGTCTCTTTGATGGTTTGCAAACATAGCTTCACGTACGCTAGACCTATCAACGATATCAAAAGTCCTTTCTTCTTCCTTGAGCTGTACAAATGGCTCTAGACACACAGATAACAGAAGGTTAAATCTTAATTGCAAAGTTGGGTTATAGCACGAAACATAAAGTTCTTTCTAGAATAATGTCATTATTTTCTTAATAAAAAGGAGAGAAACCTAAACTTCATTCAATTATGATTGACAAGTTGTACAGACTGCAGTCCTCTAAAGAGGTTAAATGAAATGAGAGAGATAATTATCACAAAGCTAGGCCCAAACCATATAGTAGTGCCAGAAAAGAAAAGGAATGGGCACCACAAGCAATTTCGTGTGATCAAACATGCAAAGAAAGTATTTAAAGGAGGCATATTCATATACTCTTATTAAGGAATACAAAGCAACTTCTATAACAGAATATAAATTTTTTCCTTTCTTTATCCTCTTGAATCTGAATGTTGCATTAGAGTAGTTAATAAATTGGTTTCTCATATTAACAAATGTATTCAGCTCTTTGACAAGGACTATAGACACCCAATTTTGCACGGCCAAAGGCCCTTTTTAGCTCTAAGTATCGAAAGATGGACTCAATGAAGAAGATCCGAACTCCGAAATAACCCAAGGTTAAGCCAAAGCCAAAGCCCAATACAAGGCCAAGTTGGACCAAGCCCAAAAGATGAGAAATTCATTCTTAAAAAAAAAACGGTTTGAGTTTTTGAGAGAAAGTTTGGTCCCACATCGGAAAAAAGCAAGAAAACCCATTCTTTTTTCATTAAAAAGGGTCTTCACCCCACACTCTTGCTTCATCTTGAAAAATATAGGGAGAACCTTTGGAGAATTGGAACCCTAGAGAGACCCTAGCCTTGGAAAACTTTGGAATCTCTATCACTTAGAAATCATCTTAGAAAACTCCAACCTTTGGAAACCCTAGTGGAGAAGAGAGCAAGAGCTCACATACTAGCCCGGAGCAAGATCGGAGTTTGGATTTCTTTATTATTTTCATCTTAGGTGTTTGGAGTGTGGGATCATTGGAGCGCGATCAAAAGAGGTTTGCAACATTCTCATCCTCTCTTCTTCTTCTTCTTCTCATTTAAATCTTTTATTCCTCAATTTTCCCATAAAGTAGTCCATTAATTTCCCTCCAAACGGTCGTGAGAAAGTGGAAATCCGGGTGAAGGAAAATTTAGGAAGAAGGGGGTTTTCACCTCTTTTCTTTATCTACAGCCTTTTATAATTTAGTTTATGATTATCTAAATCCGTTCTTCCTCTATTTTCCCATAAAGTAATCCAGTGATTTCCCTCCAAGCGATCGTGAAAAAGTGAAAATCCGGGTGAGGGAAAATTTAAGAAGAAAGGACTTTCAATTTTGTCCCTTCTATGTAGTTCTATTTTTTACAACTTTTAGTTCCCCTCTTTTTTACCAAAGTAGGTGCGGCCTCTCTCGATTCGGTCGAGGAGAGAGTTTGGTCATCACCGATTTAAGGAAAAGGGGTCTTTCACCACTCAAGTAGAGAGAGTTTCCCGATTCGGTCGAGGAGGGAGAATTTCAATCTCAAAATTAAAAAAGCAAGTAGAGAGAAAATCACCCCGATTCGATCGAGGAGGGGTGAATTTCCAATCTCGAAATTTAAAAAAAAAAAATTTGTTTAAATTAAATTAATGGAGAAATATTAAAAGGTAACCATCGTTCGACGGATGAGGAAGGGTGTTTAACAACTTCCCCAACTCATAAGAGAATCCCCGAACCCAATCTTGGTTCTTGAATCGAGGGTTTTTATCGTGGGTGACCAATCACACCCATAATCGGCTTCTCATTAGTATGAAAAATACTAATATGGGGAGGAGATCGACCCGGGCCGGCTATCGCACAAGAACAAAGTGAAAGTTTGAGTTGATGACAAGATGGATGTTACACTTCACCGGAACTTTGTTAAGCTGGAGATGACGTATTGAATTTTAAGTTCATGTCATGATGTAAGCATGCTATTTGTTTTGGGGGGAAGGGTGACCTTTTAGTGATACCTTGCTTGAGACAAGAAACATGTAAAATACGTTATGATTCATATAGAAAAAAATTTATGGCACAATTTAATTGAGTCAACATTGCCTCAAAATTTATTTTATTTATTTTCGTGATAATTACTCTATCGTAGCTACTACATCAATTCAGCCATATATATAATGTTTGTTTACCGATCAGAAATAAAACCTAATGAGGTTGCATTAATGAGTAATACGATAGTAAAATTAGGGAAGAGAGTCCTTTATGTACAGAATTCTCTAAACATCACTCGCTGCTAGGGAGTTTGCCATGGGCATTGTTGATTTTGATTTATTAAAACAGTTTTTTTAATTGGTCTTAATAAAATAAAAGTTGGGTTTTAATGATTTGGAAGAAAACCTTTTGATTGGATTTAAAATGGTGTTTTTACACTAGTGGTTTTAGGGAGAAAAAACCATGTTTTCAAAATAAAACTATTGTGGCTTTTATTAGTTCCACATCGGATATTTATGAGACTATAAACCTCTTAATAAGTAAGTGTGGGTGCACTAGCGAGGTGCATCGCACCGAGCGTGACACATGCACGCGCATGTGCAGGGGCAAAGGGGCAATGGGCGCCTGAGGCGCACTTTGCACTTCACAAGTCGCTTGAGTCGCCTATTCTTTTTAACAATAGAAGTCAGATCAACGGCGTAGATCTGATCAGGATTGAGACGGTGGTTCGGATTCCATGATACATTACGGATCATGGGTGTGTATCCAAATTCGATGAACCTAGGGGGCTATTGAATGGGTCAGTTGGGGAAACCCAAGAGACTCAGTGAATGGGTCCGTTAGGAAGCCCAAGTGGCTCCCAAGGCCTAGCCCTCGCCTATATAAGGTGAGGATGAAGAGGAAAATTTTACACAAGTTAGAATTCGTATCAGACCTCTGCGAGATTGAGCCCAGGAAGAGAGCCGAACCAGAAAAGAAAGCTCCAAAACTTCGTTGGAGATCTAAAGCCCATCTCAAAGTTAAAGACGACTCAACTCAGAAAGCCAGATCACAGTATTCGACCAGTCCACTCAGACCAGTTGATCCTCTGTCACCAAACAGAAAACTGATCTGACTATTAGTCTGGCCAATTGAGATCGCTCTGTAACCAAATAGAGCACTATCCGGATTTACCAAGAATAGAGAACAAAAGGAGGACTCGGCCAGTGTAGCAATAAACTGACCCTTGGGCACTGTTACCAAACAGAGTCCATAGACAATCTGTTTCCAAACAGTGTCTCTTCGGAACTGATTCCAGAATTCTCAGAATCTGGTTTACAGAATCCATATAGAACCAATTCTGGAACTGTTACAGAATCGCTCCTAGTGATAGGCTAATCTGGTTTATAAAATCTGTGTAACCAGGATAACTAAAACCTTAACTGGAATAAAAATTTGTGGGCATCCTAAAAGGAGGTTTAAGTACAGTTCCTACCAGATAGTGCAGATCTGTAGAGGAACGGATCAATTCCTGGCTAGGTTCAATCCTGGGGATAGAGTTGCCTTAATCCCTTGCACAAACGGGAGGCTCCAACTATCTTCAAGAAATGTTTGTCGCGCCTCTTAGCCGAAATTGATTAAGGATATTTTGTGGTCATCGTGTGCAAGCTATTTGAAGTAATTAACCAACAGGCATGTCATGTGATCAATTATGTTAGCAAGCCTCCATAGTCCATCTTTATTTCCACAAGCCCATGCTATGGCATTTGCATCAGAGTGATCCTCCTCTACCACCAAAGGCTCTCAAAGTGGTCCTTAAAGATTTGAAGGCATAAAAGAAGAGCTCTTATTCCCTCTTCGTTGGAGTCAGCACCAATAATTGGTCCAAAACAATCCTTTAGAACCTCCAAAAACTGCCTTTATTTCCCCAAGTATTCAACTGAGAACTGTCAAGTGCATTCCAAACTTCTCTCCATAATTCTCTCCCAGATCTACCACTTTCTCTAGGCTCCCTGCTTGGCCACCATGTCATGCCTCGAAATGGTGTTGAATCTGGGTATAAATTAGAGATATTATTTGGGGGCATTTATCATACTATTAAATTAAATCTAGCCTATTCTAAATGGACAACATTTAGTTTCCAATACGTCAGCTTTTTTGGTTTAATTTCTCATAAATAGCTGTTCTCAGAATCCTGAAAAAGGGGGGAGGGGGGTTCTAACTTATCAAATACAAGTTAACTTGTAAGCTTTTAGATCCTCTAAGAACGTTTGTGTGTTTCTATTTTACCCAGGTTTCTCTCAAGAAACCAAGGTTTCTTGGATTATAAGAGCTTCCATCTCTACCCCCACCCCCACTGCCCTGGCATCAATTTACATCTCAAAACTAATAAAATAAATTAACCCCGGTACTGCAACAGAAAATTTCAAAGCAATGTCAAGCGAACACATACTGATATAGGTAATGTACTTCTATATTGAAGTATAGCACTAAGATCATAACATATGATACATTTAGCAGATCAAAAGGCATAGTCGTCAAAAACATATCACGATGATGAGGCATATCACGGTCATCATCATCCCCCAAGCCTCATCCAATTATTTGGGCCAGCTACAAATCCACCCTATCTAGAGCCATATCATGAAGCATAGATATGTTCAAAAATTGGATAAACACAAGACCAAAAGTTCCAACAAATGGAGTGTACATATATATATACACATACATACATAGTGATACATACATATCCCCACCTCATGTCACTAATTTTTAAGCAGTCGCATTGTTATATTCTTTATGTATATTCTTACAAAATTAAACTCTATGAGAATAAAATACTTACCAGATTCAATTGTGGATGCCGGCATCATTAAAGATATATCAGCCAAAGTTTGCAGGGCGTCCAAGGCAGAGCTTTCATCTACACAAAGAAATGATAATGATTACAAGCATTCACAAGCTTCAAAGAAATGGAGGACAAGAGTGAAGTTACTGTTAATGCTAAAAAAAACATGAACTTCTTCATCATGAATTACGTAGTAGTTAACTTTACGACAAGAAAAATTCTGAAATATGTCAAAGTACATAGTTTGAAATTTAGCATCAAGCATGGCATTTTCATCTACATAACTATTTACCATGAAAACAGGGCCTGGAGAAAGAAGTGATTCCAAAATCCAGAACAGAGGTTTTAAAACTTCTGTCCATAGCATGATTTATCTTCAAGCAACACAACAAAAGAAAAAGAGAACAAAATCATGAAACTTGAATCAAGACAGGTCGATAAGTTTTCGAGGTACTTGACTAGTTGCCTCAAAACTTAACTGGGTCTTAATAGAAATGATTTTCAGGAAAACCAGAATTCTGACTGAGTGAAGAAAAAGTAGCACAAGCTTCAAGTTGATTTGGCGAGCTTTAATTCTCATATTCCTTCAAGTTCAATAGAAACACCTAATGATTGCTTAGCCAATTTCTTCATTAGCTTGGCCTCTCCAATACTTGTACTATTTTTTTTTAAATTGAAAACAGAAACATAAAATCAAAGAGAAGCTGGCTTTTGGAGGAGAAGCCAGGGTATTTGGTATGTCAATGAACCTCACTAGTATGTTACTACAGTTTATTCCTTTTTCACCATTCAGTTATGAAAGTATTCTATAAGGAAAAAGGAAACTAGATCTTGTAGAATACAAAGATAGGCATGTTCAATCATATTTTCTCTGACAAAAAATAGATCACATCATAAAAAAAGAAAAGAAACAGTTTTCATGATAAAGAAGTATATTCTTTTAAGCTGAAAAAAATAACCAGTTTCACTCTGTTAGATAATGCTAGGTCTAATTACTTGTATGTCCAGAGGAACAAATAACAGCCGAGATACCTTTGATGGGGTTTGCGGAAACGAAAAAATGATGGTGCTCATGGAAAAAAAAGCGAAAGGGAAACCTAGTACACAGATCACTCCAAGAAATGAAAACATCCAAAGATAATAGTTGCATAAGGAACTTAGAAACGTAAAAGCAACAACTAATATACCTCCAAAGAAAAGTTTCTTGCTTCTCTTCCTTGGATGAGGAGAGGAAAGGTCAAATTTTGAATCTGTAACCTCGGTTTCAATTTTTCCTCTGGCAGCACTCAAATTAAGTCCTGCTTCAGTGCCACTACATCCTTCCTTAACATCATCAAAATCTCTGTTTTCAATATCTTTGACTTTTGGCTTCTTTTTGTGAAATTTCTTCACCTTCCATTGAACTTCAAAAGAAACAGCGCCTTCTGTATCCATCAAACAATTTCTATCTCTGGAATAATCTCCATTTTCAGCTTCCATGCTTCCTAAACTGCCTTCTGGATAGTCTATATTTATAGAAGCACCAAAAAGCTTGACACCAGTCATCTCTGATTGAGCATGCTAAATTCCATGAACAGGTAATATATTAACTAATTCGTCATTTAGGAACATTATTGGAGAAAGAAACACAAGAAATAGCAAAAGATGTAAATTATTACCATCCTTTCATTCTGAATGGTTGAGGGTTTCATGTGCTCTGTTCTTCTGTTTGGTGATTGAGAAAGTTGGGGATAGCCTCCTCTGTGTGAAGCCTCTGCCAGCGCTAATGCCACCACATGTGCAACTTCATTATCAATAGCATCCACCTCTGATGTTGGACCTTGTTTATTTAGTGAAACAAACGTTTCCCTGTCATATTTATCATTTGAATATGAAACAGGGAAGCGAGGTGTCCTTTTTCCCACAGCACGAGGTTGGGTCCCTGGAACAGATTCAAAAGCATCACCCACAAGAGTTCAGCATCAAAGTTTCCCAATCTGATCATTTATTACTTTAAATATGATAATAAAAAAGAACACTGACTATGTTTCTTCAAAAGCAGAATGGAAAGAACATGGCACCAACAGGAAAACTCAAAAGGAGAGGTTCACAATTCAGCAATCAATTTGCTTCAAATGTTTCATGATGTATTCAAGCTCCATTTTAAGTTCCTAGATTCCCATGCACACAATTTATAGCTGAAAATGTAAAGTTATGCTCCTTGAAGAGTTCAAATTGCAAATTGGTTTTCTTGGGATTCTAATTTTCTTGAGTTCTTGGAGGTGTTGGAGAACTTTCCCTTCTCCCCTAGAAACTAGAATAACCCAATTCAAAAATCTGGTCTTTTGAACAAAAAGACACATTTTCTTATAAAATTGTGCTTTAAAGCTATTGTTGCATATCCTACCCACTTGTTCAATTTCCAGCATAAGGTTATCCTGGCATCAATTGCTCCTCCAAAAATTCAAAGAATTCTCTTGAACAGTTGCTCACAAAAAGATTAACATGTGTGATGTGTTCCTCTCTCACCAATCACCCCATGTGTGCACGATGTGCAAGGACAGAGAAACTACTAATCATCTCTTTATCCATTGCAAGATCATCAACTATTTGGAGCAATTTCCTTGACATGATTGGCCTGTGTCGGATTTTCCCACTTGAGATGGTGGATTTGTTTGACAATGGAAGCTTGGACATCCCAATAAACAAGGTCAAATTCTTAAGGAAGAGCATTCTCTTGCCGATTCTTTGGGATATTGAGAAAAGGGACTAGAAGATTTCTTTAAGATAAGTATCTTAGCCCCTTTGTAATTACACATAAATTTAGGTGATGGTCAGTTGGTCACCCATTAGGCATCCTCCTCCAAAGAGTTTAAAGGGGTGAGGATCGACGATATTGAGGAACTGAGCCTTGGTGACTATGTCATCTCCTCTTCACATGGACATAGTGAAAGTTTAGTCACCACCTGTTAAGGGAGGATTTTGAATTTCATGGGTGCTTGTTGGTAAATTTGGGTCGGGACTGGTGGTGTGTAAAAATTAAAATACTTCTTTCTTTTATGTCTTTATTTCATGTCTTATTCATTGTAATAAGGGTATACTATTAGTATCTTATACTAATAGTATACCATTAGTGAGTATAAATAATAAAGTGTAGTAAGAGAGACAGAATTAACTCTCTATATTTTTTCCCTAATCATCTTCTTCTCTTTCCCTTCTATTCTTCTTCTTCTCTCAAACCCTAATCACTAAAACCCTAGATCTAAGCCCTAAAGCCTTGCCCATCTAAACCAACTTGGTGCTCTTAGAAATAACGAGAGGCAAATTATCCCAGTCTACTCAAGTTCAATTGGTGAACGAGACTCAGATAGCCTAAGTCTCTTCTTTTAGGCCTGATAATCGCTAGAGGACTAAAGCTTCTGTCAATTGTTATTGAAGGACTCAAACAATGCTTAAGTTGGGCATCAAAAAATTAAAGGACCATTGAAGGCATTCCCGCATCGTTAAGAAATCTGAGAATTAGCCTCTCGTATGAACATACTATTGTTGTAGGTGTCAAGACAGTCAATGATTTGGCGGATTGACTAGCAAAGGGTGCATTCATAGAGCGGGACATATGGCATTGATAATCCATTGTAGTTCATCAGTTCTAATTTTTTTTCCTTTTGTCTGTCATTTCTTTTATCAAGATTGGTTTCAGCTTCTTTTGTATTTTCTTCCACTTTCTCATTTATAAAACATCTTTTCAAAGATCAAAAATGAAAACATTAGTATCCATCAAAAAACCAAAAAAAAAAATGTAAGCATTTTGAAGTACCAAACAAATTAAAGTAAATGCAACCGAAACAGAAGAAAAAAAAAACCTCAAGAACTATATTATGAAGCATGATATTTTTACCACCAGAGTGCCACTTCTCCAATAATGATAGACATCCATAACTTGATGCAACTGAGTGAGACTGCAAAAGATCTGGAAAATGGCCTCCCAATCCTTTTGAGTTGTTAAGCTGAAATTTTCCCTGACCACGCTTTTGAGGTTTTCGAGATATTCCTAAGCCATCATTGCTTTCTCGTTCACTATCACTCTCTTCCTGCCAGTGCCAGTCCACAGTCCATTGACTTTAAATCCATAATAAGCTACCCCAACAAACCAGCTGCATTCTCATCTATATGTGTTTCAAAGCACAAAAAATACTCTAGGGTACTACAACTGGTCTCATGGATAAAGAAGCACATGATTGTCGTACTCAAATTTACGAAGAAGTAAGCATCACTAAATATTGTAAACAATATGAAAACTTTACTACCATTAATGCATTAACTTTATCACTCACGTCTAATGGTAAGTGATAAGGTTCTAGACTTTCAACCCAAAAACCTTTATTTCATATTTAAAATAGGGACACCTTCCTATACTCTAGCTAAATGATATTTGAGGAAAAGAAGTGATAATTTAGCACAGAATCTCTTCGGAAAATAAAGCTACAAGAATGGCCGATAAAATAAATTTAAAAGAGTAGTTTGAAGCCTCAAGTTCAGGAGGGATGTGAACGACTGGGAGATTTTCTTGATATTCTCTCTGGTAGTATGGAGTATGGACCAGATTCTTGTTTCAGTTAATTCTCCAGATAGCGAGTTCAGAAATGGTATGTAAGAGGGATTTTCGCAGTCCTGTCATTTTTTTGATCGGTAAAGTGATATATTTTTAAGGAAGAATACATGTACAAGAGATTTCACCAAGGTGTGAACTCACTAGAATACAAGGGGAGCAGCTCCCCCAAAAGACTCCTCAAATATACAAGGATCCTGGACAAAAAGTGTGGCTTGTTTTTCTGTTGTGGCACTGATAGGAGTAAAATAACCAAAATCTTTAGGAATAAACATTGAAGGGGAAACAGCATTCAGAATAGTACACACAAGCATATTTACAAAAACTAAGATCCATATAACAGCATCCAAAACCTCGGTTAAAAAGTGAATTCGAATCTCACCAGAACATTATAGTGATCAGTCATCATTGCTATTAGTCCAACCACAGAAGCCGTACCCTCCGGAAGGGATAAATATGCCTGAAAATCCAGCACTTATCTAAATTACTAAGATTTAGATACCAAAGACATGCGCTGAAAGTTTTATGGCCATCCATAATGAAGTACACCAAATTATAAGTCAGAAGTTCGCAAGTACTCAGACATCTGGAGTTCAAAGTATTTAAGTTGAGGAAGTATGCTCGTTTTAGAAGTCTATTATATCTAATAAACACTCTCACTGAGGAAATAATTACTATAGTAAACAGGGTTACAGGGTAGACAATGTAAAAACCCTTTAAAGTTTAGGACAGAATAAGAAATCAGTAAGATAAAATCAAAGTTATATTCTGTTGCAAGGGGCAACAGTGTGGGTTTTCCAGTTTTTTTCGTTCAGCTAATTCATTTCCATTAGTGGCAATGTGAAAGGACAAGGACGTAAATTTGAACAAGCAAACTCTCAGGAAATACAGCTGCTAAGCACAAAAAAAAAAGAAACAAAAATGCATTGCGACATGCAAAATTAGCATGTGCTTATAAGTTAAACAAGATTAAACAAGAGGTTTCCACATAGTAATCATGCATCTAGAAATTCAAAAGCCTCCAAAATTATAGAAATTGTGATGAGTCTTTTGGTGAATTCTAGAAATTGTTTTAAGCTAGACAATCGAAGACCATGCTTACCCTATTCATATTGTAAAGGGCCTCCACCATTTCTGTAGATCTGCTACGTACTATACCAGCCACCTGGAAATCCATATGAACCAATAATCAATTGAAGATGCGAAAAGCATAATGTATTGGTTCAAAACAACAGCAAGTTTGATCCCAGTTAAAGCAAATTTATGGTCATCAAAATGGTGCCAACACGAAATCACAAGAATGTTCCTACAGAATCTACTAGAAACTCTTGATCTTAGAAAATACCTCCCGATACCAAATTACCAATATAATAAAACCTAAAATCAAAATAATAGCACAAACAACCTTAGCCCATTAGCCAATCTTAAAAGAGAAAAAACTGAATCACGATGACATAAAATGGCTAACCTTCTTCCAGTCTTTCCCATACTTCCGATAGGCTTCATAAAAATGCTCGAGCTCTTCCTTGCTCCATTGAGATCCTAACATGTCAGACAACTTCCTCTTCTGCACATAAGAATATGATGGTCAACATTTTCATGTGTTCAAAAGGCCAGCCATTTAACAAGTTAGTTGTTGCTTTCAGTTCTAAGTGAGTAGCATACAGCATTGTATCCAAAGAATTCGATAATGTTTTCCTTTGAAGTACAGAAACAAAACGAAACATCAACATAAATTAGATACAAATTGACAGCACCATATTCAATAATATAGAGACGATGTTCCTAAAATGGCAACACAATAAATCTATATAAATATATAGATGGACGCCTAAAATGAAACTTTGCAGATTTTCAAGCCCTCAAGCAACCCCCAAGTTTTTTTCTTCACTAAAGTAAAGTTATTTGCATGCACGTCTTAAAATTATACCTTCAAAATGTTTATTTGAGCCTCTTTCTTGTTTTCCTATTTACAGTAAGTAAAACAAATTATTCTACCTCCATCTCCACAACTCATTTACGTTGAAGAACATTACGACCAAGAATTTTTGGGAAGATACTTCCATTAAGAAATTGAATCAATGGGATTGGGTGGAAGCCTCCATTAGTTCCATAAGGTGAAGGAAAACCGAGGGAATTGCCAATAGTAATCTCTTTCTTGGTGCTTTTTACCACAGGAAATTCTATGGAGATTCTAAAATTATTGTTTCTTATTCAGTTCATACCAGGACAGTCAAAGAAACATACGGTAAAGGAAAATTTACTTATTGAAAATCAGAAAAGCAGATTTAGATTTTCATTAAAGTAAACGTCAAAATCATGTGAAAATCTCGCATTACTTGTGCACATTTAAGTGAGAAAATTTAAATAAAACTGTAAAATATTTATTTCTTGCAAAAATTTCTTAAGATCACACTCTCCGTAGTCTTTTTTTATTGATTCATATCGTTCTTTAAAATGTGAAAAAAAAAAAGGGTTTAATTTTACCTTAAAAGGAAGAGGAAAAAAAAGGGCCCATGCAAGTTTACAACACCAATTCACATGTTTGCGGCCAACTTACAGTCTTAAATAGGTAATACTTACGAAAGCAATTAAATTTTAAACACTTAGATATCAACAGGCAGCAATATATAGGAAATGTCAATTACTTACCATGATAATTGTTTTTCGAACAAAGTAGCCTGCTTGAGCTAACTTAACTGATTTACACTTAAGTAGCCATTTAACAAGTGAAACTAAATCAGTAAATCTTCAAGTTGAATAAGACTACTGTGTATCATAGCTAGTAACATGAAAGATCATGGAACACCACTTGTATATGATGAAGCTCAATTCAAAGAGGTAAATAAAGTTCAGTTTACTATGACTGATAATTTTGAAACATAGAACTCTTCTGAATGAAGCAAAAACACACCCGTTGCTCGCATTTGTTGGCATTCCTTCCATCTTCATCAGGCGACACCTCATTAACATTGGCAAACCACTTACTCACACTTTTAGATTTTCTTGTTGGGGCCATTAGTAACTTTCTTATCTATCTGAGATTCTGAAGTATACCAAGAAGTAAAACACGAGTTAGTATAATAAATTCCTTAAGGTCTCGTTTGTTTAGACATAAATTAAGGATGGAAAATATATATTTAAAAAATCCACCCGAAGGTTTTCTAGCAAAAAAATGACCTTCCCCCCAATTTTCAGCAAGGATTAAAAAACGGTTTCAGGGGATGTAACGGTCTCAACCGAAACCTATACGTATCGGTTTCAGACGATACGTATATTTTTCTTTTTCTTTAAAAAAATCAAATTAAATTTTTTTTTAAAAAAAAAATGAGTTATAGGAACCAAATTTACCGAATATTAAGTCACGGGAAGTGACTCAAAGACAAAGTAGCGAACACAATTACAGTTTTACATTGAATTAAAACATACATAACTAGTAAACGATACGAATCGCTCATTTCGTATTAGTATAAATATCGCATAGGAGGCTACCAATACCTATACGCATCGCGCGTTTCATATCGATTTCGGCAATTTTTATTTCCATGATTTTCAGAGAATAAAAATCCACTAATATTAAACAAAATAAAGTAACCATGGGAAAAATTCCCCGTGTAAAACACGTTTTCTAAAGCACCAAACGCGCGGAAAATAATTTTCCTCTGAAAAATATTTATTTTCACCTATTTTTCATCCAAACAAACGGAGCCTAAGCAAATTGTGACTGAAATGAAGACCTGATGCCAGAAATGGAAAAGGAAAAGGGAAAAATTAAACATAAATGCCTATGTTTTATTGTTCATTTCCTCTATAAGTACATTAATTCAAAAGGGGCATGACCTCATGAATCAACTAATAGTGTAGTCAGACTTCTAATAGTCAACATCCTCTGATCAAGGGGACACTATCCGATACAGGTCGGCAATGATATTTTAGCTCCGTTAAGTAGAGTTTGAAAACTATTTCCAAAGCACAATTTTGAATATATTAAATATAACAAAAATGGGAATAATATTGATCTTATAAGTGTAAAAATCTCTCTAAATCCTGGAAAATAATTGCAAGTTTCTGCGAGATCCTTCTGAACTTTTATTACGCTGAATGACAGCAATGAGAAATATTTTCTTACAATTTACAACTCGATTATATGCAATCCTCTCACAATTTCACAAATTGATTCAATTCCTATAGACTACTCAAATCATAAAGAAGTACCATATGTATCCAATTCAAGGATTAATTATACAGCATAATAGAACACGGCATTCAGTAGTTATGAATAGTTACCAAGTCGGGATTCGGGAATAATTCATCTAGGAAAAAGTTCGGAAACAATTGCCAAAATTTGGAAATTTCTGAAATATATTGGGAAAATGTCGGGTAAGAAATGAAAAAATATAAAATAAGATTACTAAGTATGAAGGATATTTCATATATTAGATACTTATTTGGGTTTCTTGAAAAAATCATGAATAATTCGTGTTTAATTTGTAACTTTTTGAAAAAATCGCTATTTTTCCAAAACTCGCGAATACTTCGTGAATTAATCGGTATTTTTTGAAAAAATCAGAGAACTTGGTAACTATGGTTATGAAGTACAGGCAGATTCGACAGTTAAATGCAGACTTATATCCCCCTCTCCCCGATCAATCCAAAATTTCAAAAAGTAAGAACATAAAAAAACTAAAAATGGAATAAATAGACTACAATTAACAAATAGACTCATGACTGATCGCAATAACTTAAATGTGATGAACCCCAAAAATGAAGTTCAAAAAAAAAACACATTAGTTCGTGAACTGATAGGAAATTAATTCAATCAATCGTACTTGAAACACCACAAAAACCTCATCAAAAACTCTAAACGCAGAAATTCACAGAGACGATATTGGGAAAAAATAATAAAATTTTAAAAAAATTGGCGCCATAGACCAAACACCACAGTAATTGCAGAATCTAAACAGATTTTAAGAACTAAAAAAAAAATTCCATCAAAATCACCAGTATAAGAGGATTTGAAAGATTTAAGCATTCCAGAAATCTGCAAAGATCAAAAAGACGGCTTTGAAATCCTTGATTGCAAAACCGAAACTGATGAATCGGATCACTATAGTTAGTAATGTTCTTACCGATTGAAGCGTTTTCGCGTTCCGACCATGGAAATCCGAGCGAGCAAGAAAGAGAGACACTGAAAAAAGGAATTTCGGAGCGTTACCGCGAAACTTGAATATAAGGCCAAACCAGATGTTCTTTTTCGCCTGTGCTTTTGCTACGAGGACCGGACTTGCGGTCCTTTAAAAGCCGGAGTCAAATCCTCTACGGTGACAACCGGATTTGGCAAATCCGGTTATCACCCCTAGAGGTCGCCACGTGTCTCCTTTGACACCCCTTAACCGTGGGTAAGGTTCACCCACCCCTAGGGCTTAGGTCACTTTTTCTTTCCTTAATAACCACCTGTATCCATTGAACTCTAGCATCGAATCACAGCCAATCGCGATTGAACTCGGGGAGAATCAATCACAACTGCAGATCAACACGTGTTCCTTTTAACCCTTATTAATCATGGTTAATATTTGTTAATCCTTGGGGTTCGACAATCCAATCTTGGTTTTTAGAAATTTTTCTTTTAAAAAAAAAAATTATCCTTAGGGTTAAAATTTCTTAACCTTAGGGTTAAATTTTTTTTAAGATATTTTTTTTAAAATCAGGGTTAAATTGTAGATCCCTAAGTGTTAGTGAATCTTAACCATAGTTAATAAGACTTAAAAGGGACACGTGTTGGCCTATGGATGTGATTGAACTTGCCCCGAGTTCAATCACGATTGGCTATGATTTGATCTCAGACCACACCCTATTCCGCATGTGTGTGTGTGAAACCTACCGTGTCAAAATTTAAAAACCTCCAGAGGGATGCATTAACTGCCGAAGAGTAAGGGATTTGCGCGCTCCTTTGCTTTTTTTCATTTCAAAACCATTTGGTAAAGTCGGTGGCAAGACCGGGTGGAGGTAAGGATTTATCATACAAAGGTGCTCGTAATCTAAGCCAAAGTTCAAGCTTGATTTTCGAGCTCGTTATGTTAACAAGCCAAGTTTGAACACACCATACTCGGCTCGATTATATATATAATCATATCTAAATATACTTACTTCCTTTAAATTTTAAAATTACATATATTTATTATATACTAGTAAAGATTAATAACATCTAATGTATTTTACACAGTAAGAATATCTTTTATACAATTATAAATTTTCCCTAAAATTGTAGATAACACAGAATTTTTTTTTTTACCTATACAAGAATAATAAAGAAAAATTTAAACTTAATAAATAACTATATCTAATTAATCAAGTTGTTCGTGAATTGTTCGAGCTCGGCTTAAGATTGTTTATTTAATAAACAAGTCAAGCTCAAGCTTGATTTTTGAGCTCGTTTACTTAATAAATAAGCTTAAACATCCCACTTCTTGGCTCGGCTAGATAACATCCCTAAGTGGAGGCAAGACTGGATTTTCTTGTAAAAGGTATTTTAGTATTTTAGAATAAGCAATGGTTGATTGATAATGTTAGTAATTATTATTATTGGGATTAGGAAGAATGATTAGATACGTACGAAATATTCTTGGTCCATGAGGGTATGGAGGTGGGTAAAGAATATATTTTTTAATTTAAGGGGCATGGCTATGCCTTCTTAAATTAAATAATATTATATAAAATATAACTCTTTATTATCAAAATTACAGGGCAGCTGCCCATGCCTAGGCCTTTTAAAATATATATATATATATATAGAGAGAGAGTATCTCATCTGATGCCCTCGGCCTGCCCTTGGTGACAAGTAGCGAATCTATTGATTTAGGATGTGTTGCCTTAGCGAACTTCTCCGGCCATCAATTTTTGCCGTTAAAATCTTGAAGGGCATTTGTGGGTAGTAAAATCTCAATATCACCACCCATTTAAAGTGTCTAGGCTTTCACATGTGCTAAAGGCACATGTATCACAATTGATTGACAACTGTGAAATTTTAAACCACCAGCATTAAATATTGGCAAACGAAATCTCGAGGTAAATAATGCCTTGCAGGTCACGGCCAAATAAAAGCAAAACTTAGCAAGCTTTTTTCATGCCCTAATCGTTGTTTTGAGTTGAGTTCAGCGGATTTTGTTTTGTTTAAATTTTTGCCTAATTCACCATTTCAAGTTTTCAACTTAGCGAGCTTACATACAATTATTGCAGCCCAATGGATTAGTAATTTGCATCTATTTTACTGTTTGGAGAGAAAGCAATGTGGTGAAGAGCAGTCTCTTAAGCATAAATGGTTGAAGTCGAAGTGTCAATGGCCGCTCTTGGGCTTATATTTTTGTGATTTTTTTAATAGGCCTATCTCGAGCCAGGCCCATTTATAAAAGGATTTTAGCCTAATCTGTAGTTGTCTACCAGAAGGACCAAGCCTATGCAGGACTTCACAGATCCAGCTTATCTCAAGTTGGGCTTGAGCACATATTCAGCCCCAAACCAAAGCAATCAAAAGTGTCTTCAGGTGGATCTGAGCTAACCTTTCACTCAGCAGGATTATAAGACCTATGGACCTGGTTAACAGCCCTACAATTAAGCCCATGCTGACTCATTAGAACTATTGTAGCCCAAGTCTCTGGGCCCATATGGTGCCCAGCCGCTAAGAAGTTTAGGTTGTGTTTGGATACACTTCTAATTTGACTTTTAATGACTTTTGGCTCTTTTAAGAGTCGAAAGCTGGTTAAAATGTCGATTGGATTCTCCATGAGTCAAAAGTCATAAAAGACAAAATGTTAGCTTTTACAGGAAGTCCTAAAAGTTGATCCGAAGAAGTCCTTCCTTTCTCAAAGAAGTTTATACAAACAAGCCCTTACTGTACCAGCTTTCTTACTTGCTTCTGAATTTAGGATGAAGAAACAGATGTAGGGAATTCCTCCTCGTATTCTCTACAATATAACCATCACTGAAGTTTGAGATTAAAATAATTTGTCAGAAGTACAACTATTAACCAAATATCATTTGTTTAAGTATCCCATTATCCGGTCTTAACAGTTCAACCTGCCAACATTACAAAAATGACGGTCAACATTCGAGTGATGAAGAAAGTTGGCTAAGGTTGTTCTGTCCACCTCTAGCGTCGTAAGAGAAATAATCCAAAATTAATTGCATCTCTATTGACTCCGAAATGTTTTTTTTTAAAAAAAAAAACATACACAGCCATCTTACAGGGAATTTCTCTATACAAACGTTATACCTGAAGATGAATAGATGGATGTGCCAGCATAACATCATTCCCTTAATTGGCTGAAGAGTATTTCAACGAGAGCCAATCACCATCTGTGCCCAGCAACCCGAATATTCTGCAACATTGCCTCAAGATAAAAGTTGTAGATCAGCCAGCCGGTGTGCCTACGGACTCGGCAAGTTCTTCCAAGAGTTCCTTCTGCTCCATAGAAGCACAAGACTGCAAGAAGCATGCATTATTTCACTTATTTCAGCAAATCCAAACCTCTGTTGGTGTCTCGGTGAAGCCAGGCCAAGTTTTTCCCTTTTTTTGAGGTGAGCCAGGCCAAGTTTAAAACATGGTTTGGGGTTTTAGCAATAACATTAGTTGCTTAAAAATTTTATATTAAGTTGTCAATTTTAAATTTCTCTGCCTATATTTAAGGAGAACACCCCAAGTTGCACTTTGATACAGCAATCTTTCGACATAGAAACCCAAAAGGAGCATGTTGGCCATGCAAAAGAGGGAATGAAAGTGAAAATTTTCTAAATGCATTATGCGAACTTTTTTAAATTCAGAATGATTCTTTTTTGTTACTACAAAATACAAATAGACAATAAAAAGGGTGAATCCAAAGATAGCAGGCCGTACCTGAACGGCAGTCTCGATATCACCATCCAGGAAGGATGTAAGCTCAAAGTTCATCTTCAAGCGGTGGTCAGTAACTCTGTTGTCCTAACAAAATATAATATAATAAAAATATTATAAATTAACAAGAACCTCCCAACATCATCAAAAGAAGAAAATGCAAGCCATCATTTTGCTAGACAACCATGATACTTTTACTGTCCCTAAGCTCTGCAAGTAAGAAGCCAATCACACAACGTCACAACTTTTTAATCAACTAATGTGTTCTGGTTAGCTCATAGCTAGCCCCATAATGGCATTCAAAGACTTGTTTGGTAATGTATTTCAAAAGAATATGGCAATCAATTTATATTATCGTTCCTTTCCTGCACTAGTTATTCACAGAGATCGAATCAGAGCCAATTGCGATTGAACTCGGGCAGAGATCAATCGCACCCACAGGCCAAACATGTGTCCCTTTTAACCCTTATTAACTGTGGTTAAGATTCACTAACCCATGGGGCTCAACCCCATAACTTTAGTTTTTAAAAAGAAACATTAAAAAAATACTAAGCCTAAGGGTTAAAATTCTTAACTAGAGTTTTAGTATTTTTTTCAATATTTTTTCTAAAAACTAAGGTTATATTGTTGAACCTCAAGGGTTAGTGAATCTTAACCATGGTTAATAAGGGTTAAAATGGACACATGTTGGCCTGTGGGTGCGATTGAACTCCCCTTGAGTTCAATCGTAATTGGCTGTGATCGATCTCTTATTCACACTGACTAACCAGTTATTTTCTATTTAGCACAGGATTGGTGCATTTCACCAATTTCCCATTCTTTAGTTGCAACAAATATGGCAATGCACTTTAACTTTAAGGGTATAAAGAGTGTTAACAAACTGATTTATTGAATAACATGGATGAATTACACTTTACCCAAAAAGGATTTATATAGAGAATGATAGAAGGAAAGATATCCTACAAAATCTCAATCAACCTAACTCACACCAATCTAAATTTGAGATACTAATATAAAATTATCTATGAAATCTTGTGTATTTCATAGATATTATATTATTATTTTCATAACATAATATTTCTCTAATAATCCCCCTCAAACACATGAGGATCGAGATCTTCATGGGTTTGCCACAAGTCGAGTACTCCTCACCCTTGATCTTTCCTTGATTAGTTGATGAATAAGTAGAACATCCAACCTTTCTTAGTGGTCACTGCCCGCCGGGTGTGAAACTTTTGATTTTTTTTTTGTTTTAAATAAAAATCATACAATCATCTTCTATACCTTTACAACCCCCAGTTCTCATACTCATGTCTCACGATCTCCTCTTTTCTTTTCTTTTCATTTATTGAAGACCTCTTCAACAAGAGTTTTTCTTTAAATTGCGGGTCATACTTCATGTCCTATGTATCTCATAGATATTATATTTTTATCTTCCTAACATAATTTTTCTCTAATAAAGAGGTCTCTGTAATTCCATAAAGGAGCAGGATCAGCTACATTAAGCCAATGAAAATTTGACATTATTGAGAAGGTACCTTGAAATTGTAAGTCCGGATTTTTTCTGAACGAGCACCCGTACCAACCTGCAAATTTCGACAACATCATAGAACACAAGAAACAAAATGTTTGATGAATGAAGCAAACATGCAAGTTGGGAGAGAAATGACTGCATGCAAATTCATTCCATGGCCTCCCTCATTCATGAAGAACATCCATAATTATCTAAATACAAAATTGATCGCTAGAAGGAAGAATGCTGGACATCAAAGTCAAAATTTATAACTGCATTTTTGACATATGGTTCTGATCTAGAGTAGTCAAAGCATTCAGGCGGCGAGGCAAATTTACTTCTCAGTTAAATTCATAAAATAAAATAAAAAGAGTGCCTGCCTAAATTGTGGTCGTGGTCAAGTAACTTTGGTCCTAACTAGGCAAGGCGGTGAACTAGGCGACATTTTAACTACACTGGTTCTTATACAATAAGAGCAACTCCAGATTGCCTTAAGTGACAGAAAGAGTGGGATTCAGTTAACATCCTTAAAGTGTATCTGTGATTCTTATATGCGAGCGCCTTTGATTTCCAAGTAAAATTGAAACATAAAAACGACTGATTTCCCAGATAATCTCCAATTATGTGATAATTCTTCCAAAGGGTATCTCATAGTCTCAATGAGCCTTTTTGGATCTAGATCAACCTAAGAAGAACATCAAGGTTGCCTACTCTACTCTCTGGTCTTTCTGAATAACCTCTTTCATATACCTTTCTCTTGGTTTACAGTCAAAAGAAATGAGAAAAAAATACTGCTGAAACTCTTTTGTTATTAATGTATATCATAATAATGAATTTTGTGATCCAAACTAGAACCTAGAGATATGGTGGAAAGCAAGACTGAGAATTTCATGAAGCAGCATAGATGTCAAGCCATATGCAACTTTGACATTCCAAATGAGCTTCTTTGTGACTCATAATGTTGCAACATCATCATGCATGCTTTTATATATTTTGTATGAAGATATTAAACCTGCACTTTTCGCTGATTCCTTGTCAACTCTTGCTGCTCCCTTACTTTGATCTCATACCTGTACCAAGGATATGGATTACAAGAGAGATACCAAAACCAGACAGTTCTGAAATGAATGTAGATGAGTTGGAAATCTAAGGAGATTATTGCACACCCCAAGTTACAAAAAAATAAACCAAACAATTAAGAAGAATTTATATTCATATAGAATAAGTAATATACCTAAGGTCCAGTTAATGATCTACTCTCATGGTTTACAGGATTTACTGAATACTATTTCCATTTTAGTACATAAATGGTAAATTGCACCAAATTTCAGCCATACTCATGATGACCAACTATCATTGAAATTTAATTATTCCACTAAACTAGGCGAGCAACACATACTGACTTCAAAATTTTGAAGGTTTTCTTTTATATATTTCCAGAATCATATTTTACTTTGAGCCAATTTTGTTCGTGATGTCAGTCCCCAGAATATGTTCTGAAGAAGAGGGCTGGTTCATATGATGCCACCATTTTCAGAACCGCAGAGCAGCATCCCAAAGGAACCCAACCATTATCTGTCTCAGTCATTATTATAAGTATCTTCCATCTCTTCCAGAGTGTAACTGTGTAAGAAAAAAATGTTTCATGACAACTCCGCTTTACTGCTAGTGGCATCCAATGCAGAATTAAATAGGTTTTGCATGATGTAACAATTGGCTAGCGTCCCGGGTTTGCTCCTTGTGGTTGTGTGTTCAACTCCCACTCCTCGACTTAACCTGGTATCTGAAGGGAAAATTCCAAGTGGATCGGTGTGGATACCCAAAGGGATAGGGGCGGAGCCAGGAATTTATTGTGGAGGGAATATATCGTTTAAGAGGGACGGGGGTGGAGCCCCTGATTTTATTTTATTTTTGACAACTGAGCTTGTGGCCTGTGGGTCATTTCATTCATACATTTTGGTACATATCCTACAAGTATTGTTTCTCCTTGATTACGGGAGCACTTGTCCCCTTACCCTATGGCTATGACCTATTACATAGTATAATATAATTTTTTTAAAAATTTCAGGGAGCAATTACCCCTATTAAATAATTAAACAAAATAGTTAAAAGATTTTTTTTTTTTTAAAGATTCAATGGGACAGCTACCCCATAACTAATCTTCTACGGTTATAACCAAACTCTTTGGAGTCCGGTTACAACACAAAAGTCTTTTAACTCAAGTTAACAATTTTAACCTTTAGAATTAATTTTTTTCTTCGAGAAACCAGTGTAGTCAAGGCGTCGCCGTTTTGGACTACCGCCCAAGCACAAGCGGCAGTCACCTGAATCCTTCTATAGTTATTTTGTTTTACAGTTTTACAGCATATTTACATATAAATATCATTTAAGTAAATGGTTTTATACTTTACTTTCATTTACTTAGGATATTTATATGTAAATAAGGTTATACACCCATTTGAATTCTATAAAAAATATTATAAATCCAAATTCCTGAAAAATAAAAGGTCAACTTTCCAGTTTAAGTACAAAATCCATTTTTAGCATCTTTTTCAAAATTTCAACTTGCAAATACTAAGGTTTTTCTCACAATTTAAAATTTCATAAATTCGATTATAACAAAACATTACTAAAACTCAAAAGTCCGGTAAAAAAGTCTCATATTTTAGCCTTTAAAAATATTTTCATCTATAGGATCAAAAAATCAACTAACAGTTTAGTAGAAAAAGACTTACATTCAAGCTTTACAACATTAAATGTTGATGTGTTGCTTAGATTTTTGTCAACCCTATGAGGTTTGAATTGTTATGTGTATAAATTAATATTATATATGTATATTTAACATATAAATACGTAATTTAATTATTTTTATCACCTAGGCATCGTCTGGGCGTCGCCTAGGCAGCACCTCACCTAGCCAGGCCTAATCGCCTTAGATGACTTGACTACACAGCTAGAAACCAAGGTTAGGTGCTTGAACCCTAAGGGTTAGTGAATCTTAATCACAATCAAGAGGTATTAAAAGGCACATGTGTTGACCTCTGGGGTTGTAACCATCTCCAAGGAGTCCGGTTATAACAGTAGACGGGTTTTAAATCCTTAGTAAACTATAAAAATTAAAAGCTAAGGGGCACCCACCTAAGATCGAATCATAGTCAATCACGATTGAACTCGGGGAGAGTTCAATCACACCCACAAGCAAACACGTGTTCCTTTTAACCCCTATTAACTATGGTTAAGATTTACTAACCCTTGGGGTTCAACAATATAACCTTAGATTTTAGAAAAATATTAAACTCTAATTAAGGATTTTTAACCCTCAAGGTTAATATTTTTTATAAAAAGCTAGGTATATTGTTGAACCCCAAAGGTTAGTGAATCTTAACCACTTAATATGGGTTAAAAAGGACAAGTGTGGCCTGTGGGTGCGATTGAACTCTCCCCGAGTTCAATTGCAATTGGTTGTGATTGGATCTCCATCCACCTCCATGCCCCATGCTATGGCATACGTATCCAAGATTTTTTTTTCCAAAAGTTTAGTGGGGGGACGTGCCCCCCCCCCGCGGCTCTGCCCCTGTGAAGGGACTAGTCCTTGGCTCAAAGGCTTTGGGAGTTGGGACACCCTTCGTTACAAAAAAAAAAAAAAACAAGTTTAAATTCCTAACAACGGTTTGAAATTGGCACCATTATACAAAAAAAAAAAATCTTCATTTTAACGCTAAAAATCTCAACTGATGGTGTGTGGAATCTCATGCCAAGAACTGATAACTTAATGCGATCAGAATGTTTCTATCACCACAAAGTAATGAAGAAGCATCAGTCATGTTTCTCATACTAATACCTTCCTTTTTTTAGATCCCCATCATTTCTCATCTTAAACGTTACAAAAGTTTAAGAGAAAATAATTTTACATTTAAAAACAAACTCTCCTATAACATTTAACCAGGAAGAAAAAATTATATACATATATATACATCATGGATACAGATTCATAATGATAAACTCACAATTTCGCTCGCAGTAACTGGAGTGCACGATTCCTGTTTTTAAGCTGAGTTCTTTCTTCAGTACAAAAGATACGGATTCCTGTTGGTTTATGGAAGAGATCAACGGCTGTCTCCACCTTGTTGACATTCTGCCCTGTATGATAAGCTCATTCATATGAGATAACTCAACGGAAAGGATTTGGTGAGAAAAAAACAATAGATACAAGTAGAGGTGCAAAATCATGTGTTTGTGCAATTTCAGGGTAAACACGTGGAAGATTTTGGCATCATGTTTCTAAAAGAAGAATCATTGAAATCCACTCAATAAAAGAAATCATTACAAATGTGTAATGATTCGTACCTCCCGCACCCCCAGACCTCGCCGTTGTAAGCTCAATATCTTTTGGATCAATTACCACCTCAACTTCATCAGCCTGAAACCAGATATAGCATAAGCACTAAAGCTCAAAGTAAAAAAAAATGAAGCCTTGATATAAGGAAGCATAGTAAGCCACAAACAATAGCAGAAAATTCTATTACCAGGTAAGGTAGATGTGAGAGAGACTACATCACGTTGATAAGACAAAAGTATATTTTAACTGCCTCAGTTAAGAACATGATTCAGAAATGCAGCAACACTAAGTTGACTCATCAATACACCCATGTAGTCAATATTAGGTAACAATACAGGAGTATTGAAATAAGGTGTGATGGGTATATCATCAAACTTGTTATGTTACGCCTAAATCATTCCTTAATAGTCAAAGTGTCGAGGCAACACCAAGGCGATAGCAATTCCTTAAGTGAGGCATTTGCCTAGGTAACCAAAGTCATTTTATTTATTAAAAATATAAACTAATTATTGAGAATAAAGATCAAATTATAAATAAAACATACATAAGACAAAAATGTCACTACTAAAAGTAAAGAGCAGAGTTTTTATAAGAGAGGGAGGAGGACAGGCGAGCCAGTGCCAAACCCCAATACAAAATCTGTTTTGCCTAGGCAAACCATAAACAAAATCTATTTAAGTAAATATGTTTTATTTTATATTTTTGGTTTTTTAATTTTTTAGTGAATAACTTCTAACTTTATGTGAATCTTGAGTGCATTTGTAATTGTTGCGGACTTTACCCTAGGATCAATCAAGAACAAACAGATGGCAACCACACAAGAATGCAATCACACAATACACGGGATATACGTGGTTCAGCCTAAGCCTACGTCCATAGGCGACGACGATTGGAGTTCTTCACTATGAGAAACACAAAGACGTTACAGAGATCCCACACTCACAGCCTCTCTCATAAACGGTTTTCGCCAATCAATTACCCTAAAACTGAATATTATCTTATATACCCAGTCAAACACAAAATTAGAAATAGACTCCCAAGTACAAATAGGAAACCTCCCATGAAACCATACAGAATGTACTGACGTGCATGTGCCCGGGGTTTGAGTGAAACGAGGGGCCCAGGATGTACAGTCTTCTAATTTGAGCCGACATTCCACAATAATTAGTGCTTTAAAGACAGAGGGAACGGCGCATAGGAGGACCTCGTCTTAACAAGTACCCGCCTAGACCTTGAGCAGTGTAGTCAACGCATCGCCTAGGTGTTTTTGGGCCTCGACCGCTCCTCTAGGTGGGCGAAAGTCACTGGCGACCGCCTAGGCATCTAGGCACTAGGCGCTAGGTGGTCGCCTAGGTAGTCCATAAAAAATTTCTTCTATAAACCTATTTTAAAACCCTCCTTTAAAACTCTATTTTAAAAACTCATTTAAAACCCTCTTTTAAACCATATTTTAAAAGGGCAGTGATTAGCCCACCACGCATTTGACTATGTAGTCAAATGTTGTGTCCACATGTCCCTTTTAATACCCCTTTAACTATGGTTAAGCTTAAGAAAATTAAGGTTAATATATATATATATATATTATTTTTTTTTTTTTGTTTTTATTTTCAAAAACTAAGGTTAGATTGCTTAACCCTAGGGGTGAGTAAATCTTAACCACAACTAATGGGTGTTAAAAAGGGGGACATGGACCAATGCGGACCGCACATTCCACTACAGTGGAATGCGGCGTTAAGTTAAACATTTTCCATTTTATAACCCTCTTTTAAGTTTTAAAATCATCATTTAAACTCTTAGACCCTATTTTAAAACTATTTTTTAAAGTCTAAAAGCACTATCTTAGATATAGGTGATGCATTTAAACCTGAAAAGTAAAATCCAAAGTCAACACTCAAAATCACCTTAAAAGTTAGAAAACTTCAAACTAATTATATATCTATTATTTATGTAATATGTGTATATATTAATATTACAGATACATATATTTAATATATATAAATATAATTTTATTATTTTTATCGCCTAGGCAGTGCCGTGCCTCACCTAGCTAGGCCTAATCACCCAGGCATCGCCTGGATGCCTTGACTACACTGACCGGCTGACCCTGATTAGGAGCTATAGGGGTCTTGGCTAGGTGAGGCGGTCGCCTAGACAACACTTTGACTACACTCATACAAACGAGAATCAAGCAATTCCACATAAGATCAATTTCCAAGTAGAAATTGGTAATGCCCCCTAGACTAGAGATCTTTGTGTTTCTGGAATTTGTGTTCCCTAATACATCACATACTAGTTAAATATAGCATGGTTTCAATATGACCACTGAACTAGGTATGTGCAAAATATGCGGATCAACCTTTGTCATAAATAATTTAACAAAATGACATCTTAACAAATCCCAGACCTAAATAAAAAAAGGACCTGCATGATTTATATGTGAAACAAAACTGTACCACTGGCATGATTGCTACAGTTGCCGTAGAAGTGTGCACACGGCCCTGGGCTTCTGTTTGAGGAACACGTTGAACACGGTGAACCCCAGACTCATATTTTAATTTGCTATAGACACGATTTCCTTTAACCTCCATCACAAATGTTTTGAATCCTCCTCTTTCAGCCTACAAAGAGAGAACAAATTCAGCAAGTAGCATCAACCAAAGATAGCATGTGAAGTTTAAGTAGGCCAGTAGCATATGTACCTCTGAACTTGAAATTGGGGAATACTTCAAAGAATTACGCTCACTGTACCTCTGATACAAGCGGACCTAAAATAAATGCAAAAGTTAAAACATAAATAGGATTTTAAAGGTATCCTAATGGTCCATGTCTTCAGATCCTGGCTCTAAAATCTAAAAATCATGGTACCCATCTATCTTGTGAACTGATAAATTGGGTGGATAAGTTTCTAATACTAGTTGTCAATAAATGCAGATCCATATTATTTATCACAAAGATAATATGCAAACATTAGTCAAACACAAAATAAAAATATTTTGTGTGTAAACTATAAGAAGTACTAGCTGATCTTTGGCAAGATAATGAGTAAAATTAGTTAAGCATAAAAAGACAAAAGTTCAAGATATTTAATTTAACAGCATTAGGATTGTCACACAAATTTGCTAAACCACCTCGCTGTTCAAAGTACTGCTTCTTGGGATAAATGAAATTCAAGTTCCACCAACTCTTGGAATAGAGAAATCATTCAGCAGACAACTGGTGAAAGTATGGTCCTGATCAAGGGGTAGGGTAACATATGGATCTCATGTATTTTGTGGAGTACGGTTCCCTCCTTCTGATGCCAATGAGATGGTTCAATTCCTAGGGCAACAACTGTGTTATCATGAAATTCGACAATGAATTTTGTTTTTCTCTTGCATGTGAAAGTGAAACAAGACAAATATTTATATACATCTCCATTCCACAAATTCGGAAGAACATAACCAACATGTACCTACAAGATCACCAGCCCATAGTCCAGCTTCGTCACCACCAGTTCCTGCCCTCACTGCAAAATAAAATGAAAAAGTTATAGTAGAAAGGTTTGAGTCACAATGAGACAAGAGAATATGGAAAGAAAAGGCATCATCTCTTCAACACAAGCAAGCAAGTAAGAGAGGTGGCACCAGCACAAAAGTAGTAATTTCAGCAACACTAATTTACTAGTATCACATGAGAGTGATGTGATTGAGATCACTAGGTCTGAAGCAATAAAGTCATGGTATATCCGGATATTAAAATGACATCTCCAACATAATGAACCAGGTAAGCATAAATGACAGAGGAGAGAGTAATTGATGTCTACTCAGATCCTTTAGGTTGTGGAACTAAAACAAAACCGAAGCTTTGGCCATCCTTCAAGTTCTAAGGACTTAAAGCTTTAAAATTTGGAACTCGTAGTTAAAAGGAGGGGATTCTTTTAACATCATTATGTGGATGTCAAGGGAAAAAATTGTGGAGAATGGCTCAAGAGTTTCATGAAGGAGCTTGGTTTTTTTGTTTATGGACCAATGAGGGTGCCCCCTTAGTAGAAAGTGACAACCAAATATCTCATATAATTAAAAGAAATCCAGGATCTTTCCTCCTCTATGAACATCTTGTTCTCTCATATGGAAAGGTTGACTCACGATAGAGCGGATGGATTAGCTAAAGATGGTTTTGTTTTCTTATTAATTTTCCTTTTATCCTTTTGAGTCTCTCTCTTACCTTCTTCATACTGATGAAAACATTTACGGTAAGCAATACTAAGCATAAATGACAGTAACTATTCTCTATGATAATAAGATATGATTGATTAGAATTTCAAACTTCGTATGTACACACTCTGTGGGCTATACTCGTGATAATTGCTACTAATGAAAAGTAGGCTTTTCTTCAAGAAGTACCAAACTTTGAAGACTTCGGTCTCAATGAACCATGCCAGAAACTCCAGCCAAAAGAAAAGCTCATGAGACTTCCACACTTCAGTTCAATAAATAATAGACATTTCCTTTCACGCAACCCTCACGCAAAAGAAATGAATGAGAGAAAATTACAAGGAATAATTAAAATTTTCAAACACTAAAAAAAGCAGCAAGACATGCCATGAACCCACGAGTTCTAAAGTTCAATATAGCAACCAATTAAGTTACAAATTCAAGCCCTTAAAATAGGTGTCTCACCTGGTAAAGACCAGTTTTTTTTTTGCAGAGGATCGATGGATCACTTCCAAGTAACAAATTAAATCCCCATTATTTATTCTACTGCTTCCAAACCTCCCAAAGCCTTGATTCAAAACCCTTTTACTAATTATCCATTGTCTTTCAACCAGACCTTTTTTGTATTTCTTTTTTATCTTTTGGAATTAATAGTATAAAGGATATTCCCGAATGTATTTGAAATACAAATGTTCAATCAACTTGTATCAGCAGGTCTCTAACAAACCATTACAAAACATTCAACCGAAAAGGAGAACACAAGATCTATTCCTAAATGATATCTGCCAAGTAATCAACAGCAAAGATTACTTATAAAATGCAGAAAGCAGCAATCTACCTTCGAGCAAAATATTTCTTGCATCAAGAGGATCACTAGGGAGCAGCAATACCTATCAGTGAAAGATGCATAATCATGAGCAGATAATCCAACACAGGAAAAACATATATATATATATATATATATATATATATATAAACTCATTAAAAATAGAGAACCTTCTAGAGGTACATATGTTAATCTAAAACCCAAATGAGTTTACACCTTAAGTCACCCAAAACAACTCCTACGATCCTTGAACTGTCTCACTACTAAAGAGGCTTTTGACTTTTAGAACCAAGTTTGGATAGCAAAAATAACAAGTTACACATCAGATGCATAACTACGTTGTTCATATAAATAAATAAAAGAAGTCAATAAAAAGGATATGAATCAAATGTATAAAGTGGGGTACATCAGTACATCTACAAATAAGGGAGACTGAATATTTGAACTAAATATGCAACTTACATGTCTAAGACACGAATCTGACATAGAAAAACCTTCATAGACCACAAAAAACTAAATATCATAACAAGTCCCCTAACCAAAAACAACTCTAGATGTGATTTAGTGAAAGAAACTCTGATCTCTGGACAATTAGCATGACAAAATGGGTGGTCCAAAATCGACCCCAAGCAGAAATACCAAGAGAATACAAGAATAAGAATGAATGAACAAGCAAAGAGTCAGCAACACGAAATCATGCACTTATAAAAAGCAAAAGAACTAGTAAGAGCATCTATAGCAGTTTAATACATGAATGTTAAGGCGAAACCTTCAGCTTCTCCTCAAGCTCTTTGATTTGATTAGATAAAGTTCCAATTTCAGAAGCTATCATCTCCACCATGTCTTCGTCACTGCCATCCTCTTTTGCTAAAGCTGTCATAAAGATTTCGAGCGGCAGAAGAAGACTGTTAACATAAAATTTTCAGTCATTTGGAAATGGCTAAGAAACAGTACGTCACGAAGATACGACCTTTTGTTTCTTCTAGTTGCTTCTCACATTCCTTGAATTTCTTATATATTGACACAACCTATTTTTTCAAAGAAATATAATGAAATGTTAGAAGAAAACAATGACAGCAAAGTGTTTCACAAATACCTGCAAGATTTCCAAGAAAATTAATTCTATTGGATCTCCAGTACCTCATCAAGCTCTGCCATAGATTGTGCAAGCTTTTGGTATTCACTAGGATTTGAGACAACATCAGGATCTGCCAGCTTGACCTACAATTAACAACATTTGTTTCTGTATCTCATAAAAACAACTCCAGAGACTACTAAAATGGCACCATGGAGAGATTAAAAAATATACTGGATATAGAAAACCTCGTCTCGATGCATTAATTACCCAAAGCCTTATATGAAACTTTCTAGCCTACCACAGAGCAATCACATGTGTCCAATAAAAAAACCCCATATCCTAGATTAAAAAAAAATTCATATCTCAGATAAAACAACTGCAAAGACTACTAAAATGACACCATGATGAGGAAAAATATACTGGAAGTAAAAACCTGTCTTTCAATACCCAAAAAGCCTTATATGAAACTCACTCCACTACCATGGAGAAATCACAGATACCCGTTTGAGGGAAAATATACTGGATTTAAAATCTGTGTTTCGAGACATTAGTTACCGAGAGCCTTACATGAATCTCACTAGCCTCTCATGGAGTAATCGCAGATGCCCATTTCAAATTTCCGGTTATTGGTTCGATTGTCAAAAAGTAAAGCGCGTATTGTGAAATTTATTACATTCAACAATCGAATTGAAGAACTATCACGGTCGAAATGACCCAATAACATCTCTAAAAACCAGAAAATAATCCAAAATTATTTAATTAAACAACAGAAGCTTGCTCTTCAAGCATAGATAGACCTTAAAAAGAAACATTATTTCAGTGCTTTAAGATTATCGAAAGCATACCGATAATTCCTTCCATGTTTTCTCAGCAGAATCCAGTTTTGTTATTAAATAGGGTTCCTGCATTTCACCGCAAAAAAACAAGAACAATTTGAGGCTGTTCTGAAAGTTGAACTGAACTGAAGTTCGAAAGGTATGAGCTTTTAGAAATTCTGCTTTACCGCCATGCAAACGATTCTTGGAGCTTTGAAGCTCGGAAACGGTCTAGCGAAGAACGATCTTTTCGTTCTGTTGCAGAAAGTGTATTTTGTTGGAGATTGCTTCGAGCATGTGGTAGGGATACGAGCTACGAAGCTCGTGACTAAGCTTTCCATCTCTGCAACTATGGAAGAAATTAGATAAGAGAGAGAGAGAGAGAGGTTACTTTAAAGTTTAACCTTATAGCGCATTGGATTAAGTATGTGTACTGCGCACCCCCCGTGTTTCTTAGCAATGACTATAAAAAACTTCCAAGTTCCAACTTCCAAATTCAGGATATGAGTCCTATATTGGACCGCTAATGGGCCGTTTATCTGATGGCAATTTTTGGATGGATTGGGCCTCATTTGCAAGTACATGGGCTAGGCTTTCATCGTCTTTTAAACTAGCCCATCTACTATGTATTTTGTAGCAAAAAGAGGGAGGGTGTTTTTATTGTAAGGCACCAATAAGCTGGCTGCTGTAGCCCATGGGCTATATATAACTTGCCCCTCAAATGTCGGTGTCACTAGGCGCCGCGCCACCTCAAATTGTAGGGGACTGCTAGCCTAGGGCTGTCAATGGATCGGATCATGATCCGGATCCGATCCGATTAGCCGGACTTTGGACCCTATATGTGATCCTCCGGATCGGATTTGGATCGGATCGGTGGAATCCGATTATAATCGGATCGGATCTGGATATAGGGTGATCCGATCCGATTAAAATCCGATCCGATAATAATAATAATTTTTAATTATTTTAAATATATTATTTAGATTTTCTATGTATAAAATATTAATTTTTAAAAAAATTAACATTAATTAGTAATAATTAAGGTATTATTAGATTTTATATTATTAAAATAGAATTTTTTTTAAAAAAATAACCTTACTCGGATCGGATCGGATCGGCTCAGATTCGGATCGGACAATATATTATCGGATCGGATTCGGATTGGTTACATCATGATCCGACGGATCTCAGATCGGATTCGGATCAGTCGGATTCTTAATCGGATCGGATATGGATCTAGGCAGATCCGGTCCGAATCCGACCCATTGACAGCCCTATGCTAGCCCCAGTTTCTTTCTTTCCCTTACTTTCTTTATACAGCTGACAACTGTCTTTCTTAGCCTTTAATGGGTCTTTCTATTCTATGGTATTGGTAAAGACTGAGAAAAGGGGGCTTTTGGGGATAGTTGCATAATAATGAAAAACCACCATTTAGTGGGTTCCCTTTGAAAAATGGGCTTCAGTGAGGATGATTGAACTTCACGATTCCTTTATTTTTTTTCCTCTTTAGGGGGTGGGGTTCCTTTTGAATTTTCCCATGAGTCAGTCTATGGGTACTCCCAAATCTACTCCCTAATCTAAATCCTTTATAACCAACCACTAAAGGCCAGGATTTGAGTTGGCTTATTTTGTCTTTTCTAATGTTACATCATCTCTAATCCTAACAATTTAACAACTGAGATAAACTGTTAGGATTTGAGGGTATATTTGGGAGTATCCCTAGACTAATTCTTTTCCCATATGAGAACAGCTACTTTCTTTAAATCTGAAAATTTTCTGTATGAGAACATCTTCTTCACCGTCTATCCCTCAAGAAGCATCGATTTATGATGAGCTCTTCATGGAACAGAAGTTGTATAAAAAATTCTCAGATTGTTTACACTACCTCTGAAATATTTTCTCTCTAATGGTGGACTGGTGGTGATTTCTCAAACAAAATTTTGTTTATGTTATCTAATGGAATTGGGAGGGTTTAATTTTGAGAGAGAGAGAGAGAGGAGGAGACAAAGGGGCTAGGAGATTGGGAAGATTTTACGGGGTTTTATTTATAAAATACAGATAATGGGAGGTTTTTTTGATAAAATATAAATAAGAAGGGGGAGTGGTTTAAATTCAATTGTTTCTGAAGACATGTGTTGATTGTATAGAGAAAGTGGGGATCAAAGAAACTGGGGGTAGCATTCCCTCAAATTGTAATAGCCAAATTGGTCATATCCGGCCACAGGCCTTGGAAAAAGAAAAGGAGTCATGAAATTTATGCGCGACTTGGGATCATCTCATGTTGTTGCTAGCGAGGAGATCGCTAGCAACACTCGAGAGTCATCACATACCCTCGTGCGTGCCAACCGAGATGTATACACATAATCAAAGGTCTCGATTGGCATGCACAAGGGTAAATAGTGCCTCCTGAGTGGCTACTGGCAGTCTCGTCACTAGCATCAACTGAAGAGGATCTCATGTCTTTACGTGCTTACGAGGGCAGGGCAAGCCAGATTGCCAATTTGCCACCCCTAATCACTCGGTCTATTTTCGGAATACAAAGAACAAAAAAAAGATTTTTTATTTTTTATTTTTTTTTGCTGTGGAGGCAAAGATCTCCAATAAGTCCTCAACACCAAAAGCAAAGTTCTATTATAAAAGTAAGCAAAATTATCAATACTACTACTAGCAGAGTAAAAACTCTCCTCCTTATGCCACCTAAGGCTTTTCTTCATTTCTAAAGCGTGTTCTTCATATGTGAAACCACCTCTGCAAAATAGTGGGATCCACTACTTTATTTCTCATCCCATGTCATTTATCTCTCTCATTCGTTTCCACCCTCTCTCTCTCTAGAAAACTAAGAATTTCCATTTTTCTCTCCCATTCACTCTTATCTCTCTCTCTCTCTCTCTCTCTCTCTCTCTCTAGCTTCCTCTTCCTCTCCTTTATTGCCCATCGTCAGGCAAACCCACCCCACTAACACAATTGGTCATTGAGGTTTCTCAACCCATGAAGAAGAGTCTGCCAAGCCCACGGTCTAGAAGTTCAAAGACTTCACAGAAGGATCTAGGATTTTTTTTTCTCTTCAGTTTTTCTTGCTCAGATCCTCCATCTTGAACTGGTAAGAACCAATTTTATCCTCTCGTTTTTCTCCATTTATTTAGCTTTATTGTTGTAAGGGATAAAATTCGTAAGAATAATTGAGTGTTGGAGAACGAGCTAGATTGCATTGTCTTGTTCACGAATCGGTGACACGTAGATCGCGTGATGAAAATAGAGGTTTATTTGTTGTCCAGTTCTATAGCGTTTTTGTTGTGTGATGTATAAACGTTCCCGTTGTCTTGTGGAAAACGTTCACGTTGTATATTCAACAACGTATCCGTTGTCATATGCACAGCGTTCTCGTTGTATATTCAACAATGTCCTCGTTGTCTTCTGGGTAAGCATGCCGGACCTTGTTTTGATACAAATACAACGGACCCGAGCTCGAGTCAACAACGAGACTGACTCGCAGGAGGAAGTGATCAGGAGGCGATTGTTTTATTTTGACAAGTAGGTGAAAAACACTGTCTTGGCATTTAATGCTAGTCACTTCTGCGTGCTGTCAGAAACAAACTGATTGAATTAATAGTAGGCTCCCAAGTGTGATGCGATAGGTGGCAGATCTTACTGACATATTTGGTAATGAGTGCAGAGCACGTGGTATGAACATCTATGGTCATCCATGGGAAGCTATGGACATGCCAAATCTTAAACTATAAATACCCTGAGAATTTCAGTGTCTGGGACCGAGATTTTTTCCCTCTTTAGCTTTTGCGTTCATTATTATTCATCATCTTCGACATCTACTTACTTTGGCATCGAAGTGCAGGGCAGGGTATCACACCCTTCAACTCCTACCTTCTACCAGTAAACCAGAGTTCGTGTAGCAGTCACTGACACGTGTCCTTCCCGGTATTTTCCCTTTCAAAATTGGCGCCGTCTGTGGAAAATTATAGACGAACCTCCCTTTGCTCTTTGTGATCATGGCAGATCAAACCCTTGTACCCGTGCGTGAGAATCAAACCCCTTAGGTCATCACTCCATCTGTTGCACCTACTGTCATGCAAACATTTATTCCCAGGATTGGGCAATCATCTGGGCAACCTGAGAGAGTTGCGCTCCCCTTTGATGATGCCTCCTCCTCGGACTATATTTTGTCGATGTTACAAAGACAAAAATCTGCTTTGGACCAAATTGCTAGGCAACAGCAGATGTTGCAGGAAAAGCTTGATGCTATCGAGCAAATTAGGTTGGAAGTGGATGAAGGACCAACTCAGAGACTTCGGTGAGGCATCAACTTGATTTTTCCTCGTATCCCTTAGGGGTAGCAGCAGCACGACCAGTTTCCCCGCCTGTGCAAGAGAGTCGTGAGACTAGATTCGTGCTTGTTTTTCCTGATGGTGAGGAAAAGGCTCATGAGAAGTCAAGAGGAGGTGTTGTAGAGGAGCCCAGTGTTCAGAAGACATGGATCACTTCCAAGGAGGTGGAGGCCCTGATCAGTGCTCGTGTCAGGGGCATGAAAGGATGAGCTTCTGACCACTTTGCTCAGACAACAAAGGATAACGTCGAAAACTCTCCTTTCACGGATGCAATCAACCAGTCATACACCCCTTCCAGGTTTATGACTCCGATCTTCTCCATGTACACGGGAAGAACCGATCCAGATGAGCATTTATTCGATTTCAAGCACGCGATGGCTCTTCGCAATCCAGACGACAATCTCTTATGCAAAGCTTTCCCAACAGCTTTTCTGGAGCAGCATCAAGGTGGTTCCGCAATCTGCCCCTGACTCCATCCATAGCTTCTCCGAGTTAAGGTCAATTTTTATTGATCAATTTGTCATCAATAAAAAGAAAAAGACAGGTGCAGATTCTCTCTTTGCTTTGAGGATGAAGCCAGCAGAATCGTTGCGAGATTTCATTGCACGTTTCACTGATGAAGTGCACAGTATCGACAAGATTGACGATAAAAGATGTATAGCTGCTTTCAAGAACGCTATCCTTAAGCATTCCGAGCTTTACAAATCTTTAGCTCTTGGTTATCCCGTCAAGATGGACGGGATGATGGTTCGTGCTACCAAATTTGGTCGATATGAAGATGATATCTCAATTATGCCAAAGACGAGAGGGGTGGATGTTGTACAGAGAGCACGCCGGTCATCTTCATCAAGGAAGAAGGAGAAAATGCAGAAGTATGAGTCTTCATCATCTGAGGACTCACCACCTAGGAGGAAGAAGGAGAACGTAGTGTACGTGACTCAGTGGGATCAGCCGGTTCAACGCCCATATGAAGGAAATTCTAATTAGCAGCACCAGCAGAGCAGGACAGAGAGACGTCCAGACCCGAATCATCAGCAGCAAGTGAGGCAACCTTATCAGCCTCATCAGGAATAGCCTCAGCACCATCGAGAGAGGGGCAATCAGGCAAATGAGAGAACCCCCTTTCTCAATCTAAACTGATCACATCAATTTTACAGTCAGCCAAGCGACCATCATGAAGTCGATGGAGGGCCAGACATATTTCAAGTGGCCTGCTAGAGTTGTGCAAGATGTCACGTCAGGACCACGAGCACATGAGTACTATCATTATCTCAAGTGCCATGGTCATCTTACAAACTGATGTCGCATTTTGAGGAAGTATTTGGAGAGGCTAGTCTAGGAAGGGTACTTGGGAGAATACCTAGATTCCGGTAACGGTGAGGTATGCCAGGTGCAGGTGTCGGCAAGAAGCGTGGAGCAGACGCTTACCTTCACCAATCATGATATGACAATGGTAATCCGGCCTCATTATGATGCTCTTGTTCCCACTATGAGAATTAGAGATTTCGACATCAAAAGAGTGCTCGTAGATTCTGGGAGTGAGGCAGACATCTTGTATCTTCATGCTTTTACTCAGATGAAGTTAGATCCATCCGTTCTCATCTCTGCTTAGACCCCACTGTTCGGGTTTGATGGCCGTTCGATGAAACCTGTAGGAGATGTCGTCTTGCCCGTTGTCCTACAAACAAGATTCTCCATTCTGGATGCTCCATCTCCTTACAATGCAATTTTGGGTCGATGGTGGACCCACGAGATGAAGGCTGTTCCCTCTTCTTACTATCAGGTGTTGAAGTATCCTACGTAGGACGGGCCCAAGGAGATCAATTAATGTCACAGAAGTGCGATTTCCCTCCATCCGTTGTGCTTAAATAGCAATTACAGATCGGATCCTTTGTGGAGGAGAGTTCAGAAGCCACGTTGTGCAGACCTTTCGTTGATCCCACGAAAGCTGTCAATCTGGGAACGGAGGAAGAGCCAAAGGTGTTGCAGATCGGAACCAGTCTAACAGCAGAGGAAGAGGTTGAGTTGATGGGTTTTCTTACGAAGAATCTCGACGTCTTTGTTTGGTCTCACAAAGATATGACAGGAATCAGCCCAAGTATCATCTGTCATCGTCTCAATGTTGATCCTGCTGCCCCTCCACTCAAGCAGAAACCCTAGAGACTTACCCCAGCCTATCATGATGTCGTAAATGAAGAGATAGACAAGCTTATCCTTTATGGGTTCATTCGAGAAGTGCAGTATCCTGATTGGATAGCAAATGTAGTAGCTGTGCCTAAGAAGAATGGAAAAATAAGAGTTTGTATTGACTTCACCGGTGTCAATAAAGCTTGTTCCAAAGACTTTTTCCCTATGCCAAGAATTGAGAGGTTAATCAATGTCACTGCTGGCCATGAAATGTTATCATTTATGGATGGTTATTCTGGTTATAACCAAATATTTATGGCCGAAGAAGATCAGGAGAAGATTACCTTCATTACAGAGCGAAGCTTGTTTTGTTATCGTGTTATGCCTTTTGGTCTGAAGAATGTTGGTGCCATATTTCAACGTTTAATGAATCTAATGTTTGGACCAATCCTCGACAAAACAGTGAAAGTATATATCGATGACATCATAGTGAAGAGTCAAGTGAGTGGGAAACCCGTGGCAGATCTCACTGAACCTTTCTCTATTCTTTGGGCTTTCAATTTGAAGGTGAACCCAAAAAATGTATGTTTGGGGTAACTTCTGGCAAATTTTTGGGTTACCTTGTGAGCCAGCGAGGTATTAAAGCTAATCCAGCCCCAATCCGTGCTTTGTTGGACATGCCGGAGCCAAAGACGAAGGAGATCCAAAAGCTAACAGGACGTATTGCTGCACTCAATCGATTTGTTTCCAAATCATCTGATCGTTGTAAACCCCTCTTCTAGCTGCTAAGAAAGGATTCTGTTTTCGAGTGGACAGCAGAGTGTTCTCAAGCTTTTGTTGCCTTGAAAGATTATTTGGGCTCGGCTCCCATTCTCTCCATCCCTGAGCCAGGTAAAATTTTGTATCTTTATCTTTCTGTTTCAGAACAGGCCATTGGCTCCGTCCTGGTCAGGAGTTGTGATGGCATTGAGAAGTCTGTTTATTTTATCAACAAAACTTTTCTCAAGGCAGAGTATAATTATAGCAAGCTCGAGAAGGTATGTCTTGCTCTTGTCTTTTTTGCTGAAAAGCTCCGTCCTTATTTTCATGTTCATACTATCGTTGTCATCACAACGTATCCCTTGAAAGTTGTGTTGGGGCGACCTGAATTGGCGAGAAGGATGTCAAAATGGGTTGTGGCTCTCAGTGAATTCGACATCCAATATCAAGCAAGAATTTCAGAGAAGGGGCAGGCTGTGGCAGGATTCCTTTCTGATTTTCCTGTGGAGGAGGTTGCAGAGGAGATAATTACGGATCTCCATGAACTCTCAGATGAGGCTGACAGTGGAAACACTACGAATGATGGAGGTAAAACATCAGAGTGAGTTGATTGGATGATGTATGTAGATGGATCTTCTAATTCAAGTGGTTCAGGGCTTGGTGTTGTGCTCATTAGTCCGGAGAATATAAAAGTCCAGAAGATGTCACGTCTTGGTTTTACTGCCTCAAACAACAAAGCTAAGTACGAAGCATTATTTCTTGGATTACAGAGTGCACACGAGTTGAAGATTACTAAATTGAGAGTTTTCTATGATTCACAGCTTGTAGTGAATCAGGTGAATGGTATCTACGAATGCAAAGATGATCGGATGAGACAATATGATGCTCTTATTCATGTGCAGTGTGAAGCATTCACTGTTGTGGAAATCAAGTATATCTGGAGAGATAAAAATAGGCATGCTGATGGTTTGGCTTACCTTGCTTCCATGTTGCAGACTGATGAGCCCAAAACTATTCTTATGGAATACAAGGAGTATCCTTCAATAGAGTTTCAACCACAACGGGAGGTATGTTTTATTAATCCAGTTCCAAGTTGGATGACAGGATTAACGGCGTATTTGAAAGATGGAGTTCTCCCTATCAACACGAAGGAGTCAAGGCGTATCCAATTTAAAGCACCACGTTATGTCTTGGTGCATGGAGAATTATATAAGAAGTCTTTCGAAGGCCCTTTGTTGAAGTGTGTTCATCCTGTGGATATTGGGAAGATTCTTGCTGAGCTTCATGAAGGTATTTGTAGCATACATTCCAGAGGAAGGACAATAGTTCACCGAGCTTTGAGACAAGGTTATTTTTGGCCTTATATGCAAGCTGATGCTCAGAAGTATGTGAAGAAGTGCAACCAGTGTCAACGATATGCTCGGTTAATCCATGCTCCAGCTGAAGAACTCAATACCGTATCCCAGCCTTGGCCATTTGTACGATGAGGACTTGATATTGTGGGACATTTCCCTAAAGCTCCAGGGAATCTAATCTTTCTCTTAGTGGCAACTGATTATTTCTCTCGCTGGATTGAAGTTATTCCCCTTGCTTGTATCAGAGAGCAGGAGGTGAAGAAGTTTATTTGAGAGCATATAATCTGTAGATTTTGCATACCTCAATCTATTATCTCTAACAACGGGAAGTAGTTCTCAGGACGAATTCTTGCGGAATTTTGTAGCGAGCTTAAGATCAAGCATATCTTTTCATCACCTTATTATCCTCAAGGGAATGGTTTGGCCGAAGCAGCTAATAAAAATATATTGAATGCCTTGAAGAGGAGGCTGGAAGATTCAAAGGGGAAGTGAACCAATGAGTTGCTCAACATACTATGGGGGTATAGAACGACACCAAGGAGTCCTAAAACTAAAACACCTTTCTCTTTAGCTTACGGAATGGAAGCCGTCATTCCTATTGAGATCGGTTTGCCCACAGTATGTTCTTGGCATAACAAAAAGAAGGAAGGGGAGAAAAACAAAAACATTGAGCTTATGGCCATCCATCTTGATTTGTTAGAAGAGAATCGCGAAGATGCCAGCATTCAGATGAAAAGATATCAACAGCGTTTAAGGAAGGCTTACAATCAGAAAGTACAACGAAGAGTCCTTCAGGTCGGAGACCTCGTCCTTCAAAAAGTATTCCAGAATACAAGGGAGGTTAACAGTGGCAAGTTAGGACCTAACTGGGAAGGACCTTATATTGTAGAACGATTGGGGAGTCCTGATGTCTACTACTTGAAAGATTTACAAGGTAATCTCATCCAAAAATCCTTGAACATTATGAACTTAAGACAATTCTTTTAATAGATGATGTGGTATATAATGAGTTATTGTGCTTGTGTACTTAAGTGCATTTTCATCATCGTTTATTTGAAATGTTTCGAAGTTTTGTGCCAACCCATTGTCCGGAACATCAGTGTGATATTGTGAATGTTTTACAAACTCAAATAAAGTTTCAGTTGAACAGCATACTCACAACGAGACACAAGTGGCTTATCCTAAGGATACCATCTGAGCAAACCAATGACTTATCCTAATGACATCATCTGAGCAAGAGTCTCGAAAATGAGTTACATTACGTTCATCTTATGAAATTTTATTTGTTAGATTGCATTCACAATGAGTTACACAGCGGTGTATCTGAGTTAATTTTATCTTTTCCGTCGTGAGTGTGATTTCAATGATTTGCTCGATGTGCTTAGTGACATCAAACATCAAGTGTGATCTTCATATGATTATATCCTCAAGTTCATGCGTTGTGAGTTAGTTAGTACATCCACATATGTTCTATGATCTGTTAATGATATTCAAGTACTTACGTTATACTTTTTCTTATGTGCATAAGTTGTGTGAGATCCACAACTCCATTCACACTTCGCGATTGGGAAAAATGCAAACAAAAGTAAAGCAGTTCATTTCATAACTACCCATTGCTGAGTTAAGTGCATGAAGCAGAGAAAGAAATCCCATCATAGGGAAAAGAGAAAATTGTGTTAAGTCTTCATTACACCATAAACATAGAGAAAGAGAAAAAGAATCAGACAGGAAGGAGTTCAGCATCAACAGCAGCGTCTTGTGGCACAACGGAAGGAGCATCACAGGCAGCGATAGAAGGAGTGCCAGGGGCAATCAGCTCAGAGGATGGTTCAACTGGAAAGGACGCAGGACCTTCGAACGGGTGTGGTTTTTCAGCACCTTCGACCTCGGGTTCGTTATCCAGATCAATAACATCTTTGCTCTGGAGCTCGGAGTAGGTAGTCACGTCCTCCTCGTTGTCCTCTTTAAGTCGACCCTGTTGACGAAGCATGTTCATCACCTCCATCTCGGTCTCTGCCCGATCTTCATCCAGGAGTTTGTCCAGCTGTGACTGATAGTGATTCTGTAGTCTTGTGGTCACAGCCTTCTCGACAGCCTCCTCTACTTTCTTGGCTTCAGCGAGCTCCTCTACTAGCGCAGTTCTTGCTGCCTCTGCCTCTTCCAGCTGCCTTCCCAGTGCCTGGGATATGATCTCCAGTTCACTAATTCGGAGAACGACACTCTCGACCTCCTGTTTGACCTTCTCTTCTCTTTCTTTTGCTATTCGAGTTTCCTCTTCAGTTTTTTCCTGTGTCTTATAGGCAGTAATGAACTTTTCTTCTACCCGTTCTACTTCAGCATGAGCTTGCGACAAATCAAACTCGATTTTGAGCCTGTTCTCGGCAAGGGTCCTTTCCAGAGTCTCGGCCCTTCTTTGCCAATAGTTGATTGAGTCTCTGAGATGATTGTAGCGATAATGGCTACAATCATTCAGGTCAGCAACTAGGACGTTCAGCTGTAAGAAAGAACACCAATTAGAGATTGAAAGTAGAGAGTAGTGTGGAGGAAATGCAAGGGAGAAGATCATACCGAGGCGAGGGTACGATATGCAGCATAGTTCACCTCGGACAGAGAAAGTTTTACAGTATCTGCAATGTCCTTTGGGAGTCTCATGGCGCGAGTTAGTGCATGAGCAGTGGACTCCGACGACATCGCTGAGTCAACTTTGGTGGGCCTTTCGTAGCAAGAGAAGTCGGGAGACCAATCCAGATCAGTTGACGGCTCGCCAACCTTCCGTTGTGCTGGGTCAGCCTTGTCCATTGTCACAGTAAAGGCAACAACAACGGAGCCCGGATCAATAGGGGCAGCCTCAGCTTGAGTAGCAGCAAGAACTGTGCTGACTACTGGGAGATCCGTTGTAGTGTCAGCTTCCAGGAGGGTTGAGGGAAGGGGAGAGGAAGGAGTTACAGTTGCTTTGCCTTTCGCAAGACATTTTTCTTCTTTCTTCTTCTTTTTGGCCTTTAGCTCGGCCTGGGAGTGAATTCTTTTCCTCTTTGGGTCGGAAGTCGTAGCTTCCGTTATGGGGTGGATTTTCTTCTGTTGAGATGGAGGAGGACGGGGAGGTAGTGTTGGTGGAGGACGAACGGTCCTTAGTTTTCTGAAGAGTGATGGAGGATCCGTGCTTGCCATTTCTTCTTCTAAGGCAGGTTCGACTGCAGGGAAAGAAGAGGAGGCGCCTTGTTGCTCTTGAGGGGTTGGGTCCGATGTGCTGCCGAATCCCCAAGTATCAGGTTCACGAGGTTTCCACCTGATGTATTCACCCCCGCGTACTCTCTTAATATTTGTGAGTAGGCTTTCTTCTTCTGGTGTGAGCTTTTTGAAGGGTATTTTCTTCCCTTCAACTGCAAGGAAAAAAGTGTTTAGACAACGGGAAATAAGCAGTATAAAAAAGATATCAGACAACGGACAAGGATCACAGATGGAGGTTAGTTAAGGGACAACGGACAACGGAAATATGTTACCTGGTTTTTGTTGGAAGACATTGGGTACAGAGGAAGTCTCTGATTTCCAACCCCCAGAGAAAATGAAAGGAGTTGCCTTCCACCCTCTTTCTTTGTTAGGTATGCCAGAGACGAGGTCAGGGTACAACGGTTTTTTATTCCAGGAGAAATAATTGTAAAGACTATCATCAGTGCCTCGACATTTGACGGCATGACAGAAGTGGAAGAGGTGTCTGGGTTCTATAGGGTATCTGTCCTTGATGAATTTAATCATCATGGACATGTACTTATAAAAACTAGGTTACATTTGACCCAGAGCAAGGTTCAGAGTAGAGAGGACTTCGTCCAGAACATGGTGAAGGGGGAATCGAAGTCTAGCATCGAGCTGGGCAAGGTATACAACAGTACTAGCGTCAGAGCGCGTGTCAATATGAGCATCATCCCTTTTGAAGTGAAGATAGACGTGGGAAGGAAAGTCGAAGCGAGCTCTGAAGTGATTCAGATACGCCAACTGGTGTTGAAGAAGGGCGGAAGATTTTTCGATGTAGGCACCATGCGGTGAACTACCAGTACAGCTTGCCTCATCCTCACTCTGAATCCTAACTTCTTCTTCTATTCTAACGGGTTCTATGGGAGCCTCAACAGACATGATGACGAGAACATGGATGGGAACAAAGAGCAGGAAAGAGGGAAATACGTAGACAGACGAACAGAAAGGAGCAAAAGAACCAAAGGAAAAGAAGAAGAACAGTGAAGTCAGTGAAAAGTAAATGGAGTAAAGACGTACCATAATCAGAGGAAGAGCGAAGAGAGCTTGAAGGCTGTAGAACTTTTGCTTCAGACACAAATTCGGCAGAGTAACAGTGCTTTGAAGGCGAGATGAGTAAAACGAAGCAAACTCTTAGTGATTTATAGATATCTCAGGAAATACGGGAAGACAGAGATACCCTCCATCAGAGCCGTACACCTATGCCAAAAGCCGGAAGTAGCAAGGGCATGATTGTCTTTTAAGGCAAAGAGGATAACCGTCGGAGGCATAAAGCGTTTTGAATTCCGAAAACGGTAATGATGACAGTCTGTCATGCATTAATGAGGCGTGATGGTTCGCACGCGTATGCCAACTGGCGTGAACTTCTGGTCTCCTCAGCATTTGATTTTTGCAACGTTACGAATCTCGGGGGCAGAGTCAGGTATGAATTGTTGTTTTTTGTTCGTTTATGACACTTCGAACTACGTTCCAAGCCTCATAAATGGCAAAATTGTAAGGGATAAAATTCGTAAGAATAATTGAGTGTTGGAGAACGAGCTAGATTGCATTGTCTTGTTCACGAATGGGTGACACGTAGATCGCGTGATTAAAATAGAGGTTTATTCGTTGTCCAGTTCTATAACGTTTTCGTTGTGTGATGTATAAACGTTCCCGTTGTCTTGTGGACAACGTTCTCGTTGTATATTCGACAACGTATCCGTTGTCATATGCACAGCGTTCTCGTTGTATATTCAACAACGTCCTCGTTGTCCTCTGGGTAAGCATGTCGGACCTTGTTTTAATACAAGTACAACGGACCCGAGCTCAAGTCAACAACGAGACCGACTCACAGGAGGAAGTGATCAGGAGGCGATCGTTTTATTCTGACAAGTAGGTGAAAAGTATTGTCTTGGCATTTAATGCTGGTCACTTCTGCGTGCTGTCAGAAACAAACCGACTGAACTAATAGTAGGCTCCCACGTGTGAAGCGATAGGTGACAGATCTTACTGACATAAATACCCTGAGAATTTCAATGTCTGGGACCAAGATTTTTTCCCTCTTTAGCTTTTGCATTCATTATTATTCATCATCTTCGACATCTACTTACTTTGGCATCGGAGTGCAGGGCAGGGTATCACACCCTTCAACTCCTACCTTCCACCAGTAAACCAGAGTTCGTGTAGCAGTTACTGACGCGTGTCCTTCCCGGTATTTTCCCTTTCAATTGTTAATTTATTTTTCGGATAAAGTTTTAGGGTATCCTGTAAACGATTCTATACACCCACCATTACTCTCACTTCTGAAGTCAGATTCTACCAAGACTATGAATGCAGCTGCAAAAGCGATCTATGTATTTCCTTTGGTGGGCTCTTAGACGGTCATGTGGGTATGAAAAATATTTATTTCAATTCCATTAGCAGTGGAGGAGGGCTCCACAAAGGGTTATGGAAAGACATGCTCCAACAATAGTTGCCATAGTTATGTGGTTCTAAATGAAATCACCAAGGATGGGTTTTAGGGGTCATCTTCGATGAGTTTTAACAATGGTGGAATTGTTGAGATTGGACGGGATAGAGAAGCGAGGAGTGGTTGAACCTGTCAGTTTGAGGCAAAGGGCTTCGAAGAGTACAACAAGGTTGTTGCACCATGGTTGGATTTTGGAGTGTTAGAGCTCAGTATCTTGCAAGTTGCAAGGGTGTAAATTTGCTAGGTCTCCCACCTTGTCATAAATTTGCTAGGTTGAGGACGTATTTTGATAATGAGAATTGCTTTTGAGACCGCAAAAGTAAGGTTTTTAATTTCAAAATTTTCATGATTTCGGCCAGTCAACCCGAACCGAAATCCTGAAATTTTTCGGGATTGCGGCGAAATTTTGAAATCCGAAATATTAATATTTTATTAATTTTATATATATATTATTAATATATATATGTTAAAAAATAATATTTTTAATTTTTTATATATATTTATATAAATATTATTATTTTATTTTAAAAATTAATATATAAATTTTCATGAAATTTCAGTAAAAATTTCGAAAAATTTCGGAATTTTAATTAAAAAAAACTATTTAAAAATAAAAAAATCAGATTTCGACTGAAATTCCGAAATCCGAAATTTCACCCGAAATTTTGGTTGAAATCTGATTTTCAAAATAAACCCAGTTTCAATGTCGTTGGGGTTGTCCAAAATCGAAATTTCAAACCTTGAGCAGAAGAGCCAAGACCACTGAGACCGTGCATGGATGCACGAGATTTCAGATGGGGCCTACCACATGGATGTGGGCCACACCTAAAATATCGTGGATAGATGCACGGTCTCAGTGGTCTCGGCCCTTTTGCGGTCTCAGTAGCAAAGTCCATAATGGAAAATGCTTTTGAGACCACATAAGGGTCAAGACCGTCGAGACCGTGCATGGATGCACAAGATTTTAGGTGGGGCCTATCATGTGGATGTGTGCCCCACCTGAAATCCCGTGCACAGATGCACGGTCTCAGTGGTCTTGGTCCTTTTGCGATCTCAGTAGCGAAGTCCATAATGGGAAATGCTTTTGAGACTGTAGAAGGGCCAAAACTATGGAGACCGTTCATGGATGCATGGGATTTCAAGTGAGGCCTACCATGTGGATGTGGGCCCCACCTGAAATCCCGTGCACAGATGCACGGTCTCGGTGGTCTCGGCCCTTTTGCGGTCTCAATAGCAAAGTCCTTTGATAATAAAATTTAGATGATTGCTTAACCATGAGTATGAGTAGGGCCTACCACATTCGTCAATCAGGTACACCAATAAGGATCCGGGTTCCGGGACCAGATTTGTTAGAAATTTAGTTGATGGCCTAATGGGGGTAACCATAAAAAAAGCTCAAATCCTCTGGTCGCGCAAGATACCGGAATTCAGTATTAGGCAATGTGTTCCCATTTTAAATCGCCACGTCTCTCCCCCTTTTAACATTTTTAACTGTGGTTAAGTTTCACCCACCCTTAGGGTTAAACCATTTAACTTTGGTTTTTAGAAAAAAACAATTTAAAACATTTCAACACCTTTTAATTGTGGTTAAGATCCACTAACCCAATTTTTCTCCCCATATTAACACCCCTTTAACTGTGGTTAAGTTTCACTCACCCTTAGGGTTAAGCCATTAAACCTTGGTTTTAAAAAATATTTTTTTAACACCTAGGGTTAGTGATCTTAACCATAGCAAATAGTGTTAATTTAAAAAAAAAAAAAACCAAGGGCTTCACAGATACATTCTTTAGAATTGGACTTGATTCACAACTTACCCATATCGCACTGGCTTGGTGATATCTTTAATCCAGATTTTTCTTGACTTTGGCGTTTACAAGAGAGCCGAATTTTTTTTTGTAAGTTACTTCACCTATTTGATAATATAAGCTGTTTTTTTTTTTGGGATTTTTTTTATAGGACTTCCCAACAGTATGGAGAGAGAAAACCTATTTCCAACAAAGAATTGCTTCCTAGTCTTTGAGTTCTTCACTAGTCACGACGACGGTTTCCAGCAAAGTCTGTACGGGCCAAGATGTCATGACTGTCCTCTGGTATCCTTCTGAAGCGCAGACTAGTACCGGGTCAACATTCGGATCTCCCAGTCTCTGAGTTCTTCTCCAGTCACGACGACGGTTTCCAGCAAAGTCTACGCGGGCCAGGATGCCATGACCATGTCTTCTGGTATCCTTCCGAAGCGCAGACTAGTACCGGGTCAACGTTCGGATCTCCCAGTCTCTAAGTTCTTCTCCAGTCATGACGACGGTTTCCAACAAAGTCTTTGCGGGCCAGGATGCCAATGACTATGTCCTCTGGTATCCTTCCGAAACGCAGTCTAGTACCAGGTCGACTTCCAGATCTCCCAGTTTCTGAGTTCTCCTATCACTACAATGGTTTCCAGCAAAGTCTGCGCGGGTCAGGATGTCAATGACTATGTCCTCTAGTATCCTTCCGAAACGCAGTCTAGTACCAGCTCGACTTCCAGATCTCCCAGTTTTTGAGCTCTTTTCCCGTCATGACAATGGCTTCCAGCAAGGTCTGCGCGGGATAGGATGCAAAAGACTATGTCCTCTGGTATCCTTCTAAAGTGCAGTCTAGTACTAGGTCGACTTCCAGATCTCCCAGTTTCTGAGTTCTTTTCCCGTCACGACGACGGTTTCCAGCAAAGTCTGCACGGGCCAGAATGCAAATGACTATGTCTTCTGGTATCCTTTCGAAGCGTAGTCTAGTACTAGGTCGACTTCCAAATCTCCTAGTTTCCGAGTTCTTTTCCCGTCACGACAACGGTTTCCAGCAAAGTCTGCGCGGGCCAGGATGCAAATGACCATGTCCTCTGATATCCTTCCGAAGCGCAATCTAGTACCAGGTCAACCCAGTCTCTGAGTTCTTCTCCCGTCACGACGATGGTTGCCAGCAAAGTCTACGCGGGCCAAGATGCCAATGACCATGTCCTCTGGTATCCTTCTGAAGCGCAGTCTAGTACCGAGTCAACTCAGTCTCTGAGTTCTTCTCCCGTCACGATGAGTATTGTAGAGGAGGTTGTAATTCTCCGTAAGAAAGAGGACTTGCGAGCCGAGCTGATGCGATTAGAGGAAATGCATTCAGTTATTGCTGACCAGGTGGAGCATTCCACTGCTGAGCTTCGCCGCATTAACGAGGATCTTGCTTCTATTGAGGCAAAGCACACCGAGGTTGAGAAGATGCCAATAGTAGACTAGACTAGAGTTGTTGCTTGTGAGCAGTTGAGGAATACCTTGATGAGCGATATTTGGAGTTTAGCCTCAATGTATTAAGACATTTTTTTTTTAGGATATTTGAGTGACATTTAGAGTTTATATCAATGTATTATGGATACCCTTTTTGAATTGAAGAGACAAGTTTCCAATATATATTGCATCATCATTTCCCTTTTTTTGTGGCTGAACCTGATGTAACTTTACAGGTTGCCTACGTACCCACTTGTGGGATCAAGCCTTAATGTAGTTCGATTTTTTTTAAGGACATTTTAGGCTTGTGTCAAGGAGCGTACAATGTCATGGATAATATTACTTGAGGAACTTGCCGTTGATAGGGTCAAGGTGCACTCCGTTGGGTGTTGAGAGGAGGTAAGCACCGTTGGTGTAGACTTCTCTTACCACATGCGGTCCGTCCCACTTGGGATCGAGTTTCTCTCCGAAACGACGTGTGAGGATAATAGGTCGCCGAACTACAAGTACCAAATCTCCCACTTGAAAAGAGCGAGGCCTGACTTTCTTATTGAAGGCTCGAGACAAGCGAGCTTGATAGCATTCGATGCGTTGTTGCGCTTCTAGTCTTTTCTCGTCCAAAGCTTCGAGTTCAGCGAGACGTAACTTAGCGTTATCATCATCTGTGAGTCCTTCTTGAATTGTAATCCGTAATGATGAAATTTGACATTCCAAATGAAGTATTGCTTTAACTCTGTAGACCAATGAGTAAGGTGTAGCTTGTGTAGGAGTGCGATATGACGTTCGGTATGCCCAAAGTGCTTGCACGATTCGTTCATGCCAGTCCTTCTTTGACTTAGAAATGACCTTCTCGAGGAGCTTGTAAAGAGTTTTGTTGAAAGTCTCAGTGAGTCCATTTGCCGGTGCATTGCACATTGTGGAGTATCTCTGCTTGATGTCAAACTTTTCACAAAATTGATCCATAAGAGCATTCTTGAATGACTTCCCATTATCCGTTACTATGTAACGGGGGACTCCGTAGCGGAAAATAATGTTATTTTTGATGAAGTTCACAACCGTTTCTTTCTAACTTCTTTAAGAGGAACTACTTCTGCTCATTTAGAGAAATAGTCTGTTGCAACCAAGATGTAGAGATGTTGCTTAGATGACTTTGGGAGTGGTCCGACAACGTCAAGTCCCCAGCTATCAAAAGGCCAAGATGCAACTGTGGGATGTAATGGTTCAGGCAGTTGGTGAATGAAGTCTCCATGGAGTTGATATGCTTGACATCTTTTGGCATGATCTAGCGAATCTTTCACCATCGTTGGCCAGTAGTACCCCATTCTCTTTAGTCGGTCGTGGAGTTTCGGTCCAGACTGATGAGCACCACATACACCGGAGTGAGCTTCCTTTAAGGCTTCTCTAGCCTCATCATTACTAAGAAATCTCATGAAGACATCGTTGAAAGAACGTCGGTAAAGCTTGTTGTTGAAGTACAAGAACCAGGGCGACGCCGTATTTCAGTCCTGTGCTTCGAGTCGTCTGATAATTTTCCACACTGGAGATAGTCAATAAGGGGCTGTTTCTAGTCTTCAACTTCAACTTCCAATACTTCGATGGCATTTGCTGTTTGTATTTCAGTGTCGATGTTTGGTATTACCCACCGTCGAGAAATAGGAACCATTGTTGCTTCTTCCTCAGGTAAAGTTAATGTTGCAGCGAGGTTGGCCAGAGCGTCAGCTTGTTTGTTCTCATTCCTAGGTACATGTTTGATGGTAACGTCCTCAATCTGGTTCATGAGATGAGTAGCATACATGTGATAGGGGATGAGATCTGACTTGTGAACTTCATACTCTATCAAGAGTTGGTTTACAACAAGCTTCAAGTCACCATACACGTCGAGTTGATGAAGTTGCATATCGTGAGCTAGCTCCAACCCAATGATGAGAGACTGGTACTCCGGCACATTGTTTGAACATAGTTCTGTAAATGTAAAGGCAAAAGACAAGATTTCATTGTGTGGAGTAATGAAGACAACCCCCGCTCCCGCTGCATTTCTTCTAGCGACCCATCAAAGAACATTTTCAAAGCTGGTAAGACCTCGACATAGAATACCTCTTCATCAGGTAGATTTCAGATAGTTCCCACTCCGTCGGAATTGGGTGATTTGCGAGAAAGTCAGCTAGTGCTTGTCCTTTTATTGCTTTCTGAGAAATGTAGAAAATTTCAAATTCTGACAAAAGAAAAACCCATTTAGCGAGTCTCCCCGAGAGAACTGTCTCATCATGATATACTTGATCGGATCGTCCCGAGAGATGAGCCGAATTGTATGTAACAACATGTAATGCTGCAACTTCTTTGTTGCGAAGATGAGAGCCAGACACATCTTTTCGATGGGTGAGTAGTCTAACTCTGCCCCCACTAAAGTTTGACTCAAGTAGTAGAGCGCATTTTCCTTACTATCATGATTTTCTTGTGCGAGCAATGCCCCCAGTCATTGTTCTTGTGCGCTGATGTAGAGGATCAACGGTTTCTCTGGGATAGGTGCTGCTAAAACCGGTAGTTTGAGAAGGTACTCTTTGATACTCTTTAAAGCGTTCTTACAAGTGTCATCCCAATGAAACATTGCATCTTTCTTCATCAACTTGTTGAAGGGGTGACACCGTCTGGCTAAATTTGAGATGAACCTCTGGATATAAGCGAGACGACCTTGGAGACCGTTGAGCTCACGAATGTTCTTCGGCTGCGGCATATTTTGGATGACGTCGATCTTGGTTTGGTCAATCTCAATGCCGCGATGTCGAACAATGAACCCAAGAAACTTGCATGAAGTGACTCCGAATGCACATTTTAGTGGGTTCATTTTTAGTTGGTATCTCTAAAGCTTGTCAAAGACATCGTGAAGGTCTTGGAGATGATCCATTCTACTTTTTGATTTCACTACCAAATAATCGACGTAACATTCAACCTTCTTGTGTAGCATGTCATCGAAGATCTTCTGCATAACGCGTTGATAGGTGGCACCAGCATTCTTGAGTCGAAATGGCATTACTCTGTAACAATAGATTCCCTTCGGTGTGCGAAAAGCTGTGAACTCTTCATCCTTTGGTGCCATCCTTATTTGATTATAGTCAGATGACCCATCCATGAAGGACAAGGCTTTGTGCCCAATTGTCGCATCCAACATGAGTTTGGTGATTGGCAACGGAAAATCATCTTTAGAGCATGCATTGTTCAGGTCACGAAAGTCGACTTACACTCGAATTTGCCCATTCTTCTTCTTGACCGGGACGACGTTGGCAATCCAAGTTGGATACTTTACTTCTCGAATGAAGCCTGCTTCGATTAGCTTGTTAACTTCAGTTTCGATTTGTGGAACTAACTCAAGTCGATAACGGCGTTGCAATTGCTTAATGGGGCATGTTTGACAGTGAGGTGGTGGATCACCACTTTAGGGTCGAGCCTGGGCATCTCCTTGTAAGTCCAGGCAAACACGTTCTTGTACTCTTGCAGCAACTTGAAGTATTCATCTTCTTCTTCTAAACTTCGAAGTGCGCTGACAAAGATGGGGCGCAGATCTTCTTCTGTATCAAGGTTTAATTGTTTGAGCTCATCCACGATAGCTTGTCCTCCTTCGAAGGGAGGAGGAGCGAGATTTCTACTTCATCATTTAAGCAAGACGGCTCTTCTTCCGGAGGTTTTTGAATAGTGATATGGTTGACAGTGATAATATCTTTTACTTCATTTGCTTCTTTTCTCCGTTTAGTGAAGATGATGGTACGTTGTTTTACTGTCAAAGTATCTTCAGCTACCATTTCAAGAATTGTTCGTCGTTTCATTTGGGACCGGATAATACTTTTTGGTTCATCGACGTCTTTACGACTAATGTCATTCTTTCCTCGCCTACGCTGCTTTCGAGTCTTCTTCTGAGTAGTAGACTCATCGATTTGTTCTCGTGAACCCAAGCAAGTAAGTGTTGATTCACGTTGTTGAGAAGCTTGCAGATTCATAGTCGTGTTGTCTCTTGCTCCTAATCGTTCGAACATTGAAGTGTTGTGTTAGCCGATGCGATCGAAGAGAGAACCACGATGTGAAGTAGTATCTTCATATTCATCATTAACTTGGATTGTAATGTGTTGAGTAGATACCGTATTCTTTCCTAAGATCTTAATCGGCACATTTGGTGTAGATCCAACTCCAGAACGACTGACAGAAACTTCTTCTCCACCTTTAACAACTTTAGCTTGTGTTTTTGTTAGGCCGTGAATTTGGTCAAGAGGAAGAACTTCACCCAAGCGTATAGGTTCGCCTTTGCCATACCCAGATTTGTCGAAGAGTTTTGCCGTCTTAGGTCCATACCATCCGTCAAAACTTGCTTGAGTTGAATTATTTTCACTTTCACCAAGAGTTGACGAAGATGCAGAAAATCTAACGATCGGTGGGTTTGTGATTTTTGACTTGATTAGCGGCACCGCCGGAAGAACCAATTCATCTCGCAAGGTGTCTAAGTCGGCTTTGGAGAGAGTAGACTTGGTGAGAGCGAGCTTTGTCCCCTTTGGCATTGCTTCGAAAGGAGGTTGTCCTAGCTTTCGGTGCGATTGTGGAATGTATCGTAGTACCGGGACTGGCTTGGGGATGATTTAAGAAGCCGGCGTTGACTTGCTCATCTCTCCTTGCTTTGGCACCAATTTAACCTTCACTTCCTTCTTTTGGTACTTGGTAGATGGAGGGGGCTCTACTTGGGAGGTGAAGACCTCTTTTGCTTTGTCAGCGAGATACTTGTTGGAATATGGCACCGAAATTGGAAGTGCTTCCGGAAGGGTATCACACTCCGTGTAAGACTTTGCATCGGCAAAGTATGTTTCAGCTTTCGTAAATGGCTGGTCTTCAGCAACAACTCGCTTTTGTGCACCGTCTTGGTAATACTTGAAGCATTGGTATAGCGTGGATGGTACCACTCCTGTCTCGTGCAGCCATAGGCATCTGAGGAGTAAGTGGTCTGAAGTCTTGCAGTCAATAACATGAAAGAGTGTTGTTGACTCTAAGTCTCCAATGGTGAGTTTCAAGTGGATCATACCGATGGCCTTTTGCCCCCCGAGGTTGAAGCCTTGGATCACCAATTTGCTTCGAGCTAGTTGGTCTGTAGAGACGCCAATTTGATGCATTATTATAATCGGCATGATGTTGACAGCAGAACTGCAGTCGAGGAGGATCCGCTGAACTTTTTGTTCATTCACATAGCCCGTGACATACAATGGTCTGTTGTGAGGACGTGAGCCGAGTTGTAAGTCTTCGTCGGTGAAGCTGATAGTTGACATGCATGAGGCGTATGCCCCTGGCTGTTCTTGAGTCATGGCCTTTCCCTTGTATTTTTTAGGATTGGTCAAAACATAAGCTAAAGTTAACCGAGTTTTTTCCGGCAACTGGAGGGCTTCAAGGAGGCTCAAATGAACTGTTGATTCTTCAACGTCAGAAATGTCACATTATCTTTTGCTGGAATGCTCTTCTTCGTGACTTGTAGATGAGTAATTTTCAGGTACATCATTGACTTGTTCTTCAGACGAGTCTGCTTCAACCTGGTAGCATCCAACAGTGTAAGCCGGTTCTTGTTGTTGCTCTCGGAGGAACCACCTTGGTATGAAGTCCAAAAGTGATTGGCATAGGAGGAGGTTGTTGGAAGATCTCCTCAGGATCGACAGAGGCACTTTGAATGCCTTCTTCTTTACTGCTTTCTTCTTCTTCTTCGACCTAACTCCCGGTCGAGTCTTTCTTTTAGTCCGCTTCGATCTTTGGGGAAATGGAGAAGGTGATTGTTGCACGCGTCGCCGTCGACGTGTAACCAGTGTCCAACCGTCGTCGTCAACAAGGTTGGAGTTCTCAACTAACTCATATTCAATTATGGTAGGAGAACGCTGTTGGTGACATGGTTGAGGCAAAGGAGTTTGTTCTTGATTTTGCTTCCGGTTATATGGTGATGCCGATGCCTTCGTTGCTTGAAGTGGAAGCGCCGGTGTAGATGGTGGACTTTTCATCAACACAGGACCGAATGATCCAAAGACAACACTTATCATGTTTGAGGAAGCTACGTCGGTGACTGAGTCAAGATCGATCTTTCCTTGACGAGCTAGGTCCATTATCTTTTCTTTGAGAATAAAGCATTTTTCAATCAGATGACTGATCACTTGGTGGAACCGACAATACCTTGGATCTTCATCACGCCCTGCTTCTTCTGGACGTTTGGATGGTGGCAAGTCAATCAACTTTAAACTTAATAGCTGATCAAGCATGCCAGAGGCCTCAGAGTCTGGAAATGGGTATTCCTTCGCTTCGAGCTCCTTTAGGGTCAATCTGGCTTTCCCTCTTTCTTGAGATGTGTCTGCCTTGGACAACTCTTGCTTTTGTTTACCGAAAATTTTAGCCAGCTTGTTGGTAGTGGTGATGGCCATGGCCTCTTTAGTTTTGGAGGGTCTCAATGCAGTTGGTGGCCTTTTCTCATACTTATGGGAATCATTTGATCACGGATCCCCATGTGCAGCAATGCTGAGCTCCATATCATGGACCCGTGTAGCCAGTTCTTCGAAAGAGCGAGGTTTAATTCATTTGAGGATGTAGAGAAGCCCCCAATGCATTCCTTGGATACACATCTTGATGATGGAAGATTCAGAAAGCCGATCCCTACAATTAAGTGCAAGGTTCTTCCACCTATTAATGTAGTCGACGACCGGTTCGTCCTTCCTTTGCTTGACAGTGGCAAGCTCTACCATGCTCACCATTCTTCGAGTGCTATATAAACTGTTAAGGAACTCCCGCTCCAATTGATCCCAACTGTCGATGGAACTGGACTCAAGGTCGGTATACCAGTCGAATGCATTTCCTTTGAGAGAACGTACAAACTGCTTAATCATGAAATCGTCGTATATACCAACGGCGTTGCAAGTTTCAACAAAGTGAGCGACATGTTGCTTTGGGTTGCCCTTACCATCGAACTGTTGAAACTTTGGTGGTTGATATCCTGCCGGAAAGCGCATCTGTTCAATGCGTTGTGTGTATGGCTTGGCGTAAGTCAATGAAGAGTGGGGTACACCACCATATTGGGAGCGGATGGTGTCAGTGATCATTGCTTGCAGTTGTCGAACAGAGAGTGAGGCAACTGATGTTTAATGAGTATCTCGACCTGGATCTAGTGAGCCGAATGTATTTCGATTTTGTTCCTCCGTGTCACGGGGTCCTCGAAGAGTGAATCCCATGTTTCGTTCCTCCGCGTTGTGAGGTCCTCGGAGATGGAACCCAGGGGGATTTGTTGGCCCTTGACTAGATTCATCCACTTGATTTTCTTTTCTAAGCGACTAACAAGGCTCACGATTTGAACATATTTGTCCTCAACCGCCTTTGTCAACCTTGCGATGGCGTCGACCATTTGGGCGAGTTGTTCATCGACTGATGTCGCCGCCGTCATCATTGCCGGTAGGAAAGAAGTATGTGTTGAAAAGCTCGGATAGATTTGATTCTGCGATCCGTCGGAGCCTTGTTGTTGAGATGAAGAGGTCACATAATGAGATCCGGACGTCGATCCAGTACTAGACTACGCTTCAGAAGGACTACCAGAGGACATAGTCACTAGCGTCTTGGCCCTTGTAGACTCATTCTTTTGCACCGTTTTGTTGACACGTGCTTTGCGGTGCTGAGAAAAGGCCTCAACCAGATGAGAGGCACCGGAAAACGTCATACGACGAGTCGCTCGTCGATCACCACTGACAGTTTGTGCAGATCCAGATCCAGAAGAGGTTGTGTTCCTCTTTCCTTGAACGACGTTGATTGCAACAACAACAGTATTCTTGGAAGCCATTGGTGTTGTCGAAGACGATTTGCAACTGAAAGATGAGAGGTTGAGAGTGTCTCATCGGGCGTGCCAGAAATTTGTCGACACAAAATTTCGCGGACGAAATAATGAAGGATAAAATAACAATTTATTATTAAAAATAGTACACTCTCAATAAACCCTCTGATTAACAATCAGAGTATTGAAAATTAAAGAAATTTGATAAGGAGAACAAGGGGCCGATGGATATGTTTCTTGCTCTTGAAGAAGTTGTGTGACTCTCCTCTCTTTGGTAAGGACCGAGCTTAAGCTTTGACTTGATCTTCCTTGGAGATTGTAGTAGTTTTCTCATTCCTTCCGTGCTTAGCGCATGACCAGTTAGGGAGGTGCTTTTTTCTTTGGAAGACTTACTTTAACTTTGGCTTGATTCTTCTTTGGAGAGTTTTAAGTCACTTCTTTGATTTTTTCTTTTCTTTTCTAATCCTTATCTTTTCTTTGATTTCTCTCTTGAGGTCTTGTCTTGATTGTCTCTGAATCCATCCATTTCCTTTGGCTTGAAAATCTTATTTATAGACTCTTGATATGGAGATCTTGTGGGTCCCATTCATTTTAGTGGCTTTAAACCCATAAAGGCTTTGATGTTGGCGGGCCGACCCATTTGGTGGGTTTATGGCTTCTTCATGGACGGACCCAATTTGATGGGTGTAAGGCCCATTTAGCTTTGACTTTGGATTTGTGGGGTTTCTTTTTCGTGCCTAAAACCCGAGCTGTTGAGGGCCCATTTGGACTTGATCTTGGATTTTGGACTTTCTACTTCGTGCTCAAATACGGGTCACGGGAGGCCCATTTTCTGTCATTGGGCCAAATTTAATTGTGTAGAGCCCTTTTCATGGTCTTAGAAATCCTTTTCCAACTTTACGGGCATGTAGACCCCTTTTTTGTAAAGTTGATAATTTTTAGGGTTCTACAGCAGCAACCCCTCTTTTTGTTCTTTTTTCATATCAAAGATCACCATGAGATGCAAGAATCATAGAGATGGAAGTGAGATGGTTGGTTGTGATTGGGTAGAGAAAGAAGAATTAGGAAAGATAAGAGGTATGATGAGGTGATAGAAAAATTAAACAATGGGTTGTTAGTCTTACGTTAGAAGACATACGAGAAAGTGGTGGGGAATTAGGAGATTTAATCTTTTGAGACCTACAAAACGTGAGAAGAAAGTGGGTGGATAAAGATGAGTTTTATCATTCTATCATCATTGATCTTTATCATCATATCATCATCAAGCTTCAAAAGTTGTTAAGGGTGATGGGGTGTGACTGAGGTTACCGTGTATGTGGGGTGTATCATGCATGATACACCCTCATATCTCTTAATGTGGAATGATAGAGACACGTGAGGGACATGGTGGTTGTGGTGGTGTGATGCACACACCACCTCCTTTGATTTGGTGTGAAATGGGTGTACTTAAATTGGTACACCCTCACTCTTTGACTTAGGTGTAAAGCGTACACACTGAAATTATACACTTCCTTCAACTATTTGAGTACCATCAAAGAGTGTTGTACACCTCATTTGATAAGGTGTGAAGCGAGCCCATTGTTGGTGCACCTCGACCTATTAGGGTGTAGCAATTTCGTTGCCGACATGTGTCTGCGTTCCTTGCAGACTTGGCAAGTAGTGTAGTAAAAAAAAAATTATTGATTGAATGGTTAGGATGGTACAAGTGTTTTGACTTTGGGGTTGTTGCTCAACAAATGGTGGACTCCATGTGTAACCAGTTAAAAGACACTTTTTTTGGGAAGTTAAAAAACGATGTTGTTGCTTATCAAACGAAGGATCGTGAAAGGTCCAGCTTAATGGTTTATAACATCATGTAATTGAATCACACCAAATGTTAGGATTATCTAACTATAAGATCATGCATTTTAGAATTTAAAAGATTACCTAACTATTATTTCATGTTTCAATACTTAGGTGCCAGTTGATGTAGTCCAATTTTTTTCATGTAGATAGAGATTATTTTTCTATTTCTACATGATATTGTAGTTGATTTTTTTTTTCATCTAAATTCAATTTCCGGACATATCTTCATATTCCTACTTAGAGTTGTGGGTGCATTTTTAATATTTTGTTTTGATATATTTTTTTTCTCATTTCAATTTTTACTTTTAATCTCATTTTTTGTCCCGTGCATTGCAGGAGTGTTACTAGTATTATAAAAGTCGATGTATTATCCTTGAGCATAATGCATTACTTACCTATCAAGCCCAGATGTGAAAGAATGCACTCTAAAGCTCTAACAAAGTCCGAAACCTCGAGCCAACTTGTAGTTGAAATGATAATGTTCATCGTTTGAAGAGTTATTAAATTTTGGAAAATAGTTAACGGACCCATGGATCCTAATTGATAACCTAAGGCATCCACCCATTGGTGGATGCCCTCCCTCTTAAAAGCTCACCACAGTTGGTGAGCTTTTAAGAGGGAGGGCATCCACCAATGGGTGGATGCCTTAGGTTATCTATTAGGATCCATGGGTCCGCCTATCACTACTCTTAAATTTTTGTGATCATCCACACTTAACCAAGAGTTATTAAATTTTTGTGCAAATCCAGAAGATGACCATGTTCAGCGAAGAGAGAGAGAGAGATGGAAAAAAATTGAAAGTCGATGCATAGTAGTTTCTTCCATACATTTATTCGATCTATTTATCGACGAAGTCACATACAAGCAGGGGCAGAGCTGGGGGCGGCGGGTGGGGCCATGGCCCCCCTAAAACTTTTGTAAATCCCTAATGTTGTAGTATGAATAGTGGGCTCCTCAATTAATTTTTTTTTTTTTTAGTATACTTGCCCTCCCCCAACCCCAATTTTTTTTTTTCCTATATAATAGCCCCCCCCCCCCCCCCCCTTAAATTTTTCTCATATATATATAGTGGGCCCCCCAATGGAATCCCCTTATGCCCTTGAGGTTGCCACATGTCCCTATTGATACCCCTTAATTATGGTTAAAATTCACTCAATCTCAAGTTCGCCTACTTATCCTTGGGTTTTAGAAAAAAATTTTAAAATAATTTTAACCTCAGGAGTCATGAATTTTAAACTAGGGTTCAAAAAGAAATTTGAATTTTTTTTTGGGTGAGGTTACCGCACCCCACTATTTGATGATGACACGGCAAACTATGAAAAACAATTATTTAATAAGAATCACCCAACATAATGACAAAAAAAACCTTGTGGTCATTTTCATCGTTCTTGTTTGTCTTCTGCAAAAACTCACAACCCCCTCTATCTCTCTTTCGGGCAGTGAACTTCTTGAATCTCTCTTTTTCAAACTTCTAAATAGTTGGTGATGAAGAAGTATTGAAAACGGACCATTCATTCAAGTCATATAATTCATTGGAAAAAAGCTGTTACTCTTGCATTTGAAGGAAGATATGCTTCTGTTATAGGAGCACAGAAGACAAGGAATCTCTTACTTTTCTTGAACTAGTTGGGCTGACACGTACAAGGCACGTGCAGGTTGTATTTATAATTATTTTCTGATTTAGTAAAAAAAAGGATATATGTTAGCAAAACTCAAATTTAGATAAAAGAAAGATTTCTTATAATCAATTGGCATCAACTAACATAGAAATTGATAAATTGAAGAAATCAAATAAAACTTTGACTGGAGCAATGAAATCGTGAAAAAACCAAAGAGACAATTTCATAAAATGATATTAGGCGAAGAGGTTTGTACCACCATCTCATTTTGTAGAGTGGAACTTTAAGACAAAACCCGTCCAATAACTCAATCTTTGTTGAAGAGATAGAGTTGCCGCAAGAGATTTAAGACAACATCAATGAATAGCGGGATGAACAGATAAACAAACAACATTATAAAATCCGAATGATAAAAAAGTTGAAATGACCACAACACCAACACTATAAAGCAAGAAAATAATATCTACAATGTTAATAAACAATTATTGCAAGAATAGTAATAGTTCTTTATGCATCTCTATTACTATAATGAGAATTAGAAGGTTGAGGCGTTAGATTGAATTTTTAATTTTTAAATCTCTTAAAGTGAGAATTGGTGGGCTGAGGTGTTGATTGAGTTTTAAAATTTTAAAACTCTTAAATATAACACATAACTTAATAACTGTATTCTTTTTATGAGTTCAATCTTCACTCTCACGTGAATCGCACGTGTCACCGGCTAGTATAGGAATAATAAGATTAAATATAAAATAGCAAAAATGGAAAGATAAAAGCAAAAATATGAAAATGTTTCCCACTTAATCCCAGCAGAGAAAAGGGGATACACGCCGCATTGTATTTCTCAACAAGAAGGGAGAAATGATGGATCCTCTAGAAGAGCCTTGTTTGATGGCAACCGGAGAAGGTCTTCCTTACCTGTCAAAAAATAAAATAAAATAACGATCAGTCTTTCCCCTATTTTTGCAATGGTTTTACATAGATTAATAAGTCAAAAATAACAACTAAAAAGCACCACAATGGTCATACAAGTTGATTGCCCCCTAAAAAAATTCCGCAAAATTGGAAGAATTTGATTGAGATGAATGGGACTTTCTTGCAATAAGAGTTATCAAGGGTTTGTGGTCAAGGGACGGACCCTATAATACAGACCACTCCTTGTGGGCCTGTGGCACCTTCCCTGTAATACTATTCCCAACAAAAACACATAATACAATCGCTATATTGATCTAAGATGATAAAACCGTATACGACACTCAAATTCCATTCCATCAAAGCATGTAATAAGCATAAAAGTTTAAAAAAATCCAAAGGGGTGGCTTCTAGGCGTCTGTGTGTTGCGATGGGGTAGAGAAGAGAGAGGGGCTTTAGGACGAGGGTAGTAGAAAGAGAACCCAAAGTGGAGAGCTGAAGTAGAGCGCAAGAAGCAGCGGAGAATATCCTAAGTCAAAGAAAAACAAACACGTAACGAGACACAGGTATTTTCAATGCCAGTTCTTAAGGGAAATAGTTTCGACAGCTAGCATGCTATGCTGATGTGGGAACATTGGAAGTATATAAGGTAAAACAGTCGACTCGAGAGATAAGAGTTCTATGGCAGCTGCAAGCAGGTGAACTGCCCGCATCCTGTGGACGCGTGAGGGCGTGGCAGCGTCGAGTTAAATCTATGGGCGGTGGGAGCATTGTAGAGGGGATAATCTGAATGAAGCAAGAAAATGAATGGTATTTTAGGTAACAGGAAGTTCGGGAAAAAACCAAAACTAAAGGTTGGTAAAGGTTATAAAATAACTAATTACACAAGAGTTTAGTCTTATAGAGGGACCCACAAGACATGAGAATTAAGAGTGCTACAGCGGCATATCTACTTAACATATATGTACAAAGGCAGCTGAGCTTTCGTTCACCCTTTTTTAATTCCAAAACTGCCCCCAAAGATTTGGTTTACCACTTTCGTTCACCTACTTGCTTGTCTACATATTACCTTTGTTAAGCTTTGTTTTTAGGTTCACCTGTTGCTCATGGAGGTAGCTGCCGTATAAGCCAAATTATATATATTTTTTTTCAGCAATAAACCCTAATGCCTGCTTGCTTGTCTACTCTATGTATTTGTTAAGCTTTGGTTTTAGGTTCATCTGTTGCTTATGGAGGAAGTAGCTGCCGTATAAGCCAAATTTTTTGTTGTTTTTTGGCATGCATAAGCACTCATGTGCTAACCCATTTATTTGTCTTATGCCATTTTTCTATAATTTTCTCTTGCCACAAACAGCTAAAACCCCCTTAATTTTGTGAGCCTACCTTTAAACTTTCTACCTAATTCCACGCGTCAGTAGCCAAAATAAACCGCATTCTTGAAACTTATCCTACTCCACGCATCAGTAGCGAAGTCACCTGCTTGTGGAAACAAGTGTCGAAGAATACTGTTTCAAAAGCAGCTTTATATCTGTGATCTGTCCCAATCTCACAGTTTCTCTCTTTCCATTTGTCCCACTCTCCTTCTCTTTCCTCTCCTCTGTCACCACCTCTCATCCCACTCTCACCCTCCATCTCCACGTACCTCCTAACCGCCTATATCTCTCTTCTCTTAAAAAACCAAGCATAAAATCGTAGCAGAAAAGAGAGCTCTCTCTCATTGTCTCTACCTTTGTCTCCGTCCTCCCCAAGCACCAACGAATGAGGGACGACAGTCAACATTCCTAGCAGCAGTCTCTTCAGCCAGATCACCACAATACAGCAGAACGACTATATATCTCTCTTTGTCTTCATTTTTTTTTATTTTTTTTGGCCATTGATGTTAGAAGTTTTATCATCTCAGATTTCATCTTAATTTGATGTTAGAAGTTTCATCATCTCAGATTTCATCTTTAGTATCTTTCTAATTTTTTTTTCTATGTTATATCTTGTGTAGATTTACGGTTAGAATTTTCTGAGTTTCAGTTCAGAATCACATAAACAGACACTTGAGAGGTATTCAAGGATTCAGGGTTCTTCAATGATTATTCTCACATATTCAAGATTGCATACTTGTGTTATTTGATGCTTAATTTGGTTTATCTGGGTTCTTCTTAAATTTGTGGTTTAAAGGGAGCTTTAGTGCCTTTATATGCTCCATATAAATTTGTACTTACATCATGAAATAAGACTTGAAGGAAGCCTAGGGGCGAGGATTTAACCCAAAAAAAAAGCCTAGGAGAGAATTTGCAAGCTAACATAGCTACAGTAGCAGTTGTTGAGGTAATCTTTACCTAAACCTTTCAAAGAAGTGTTTGAGACGTCAAGAAGACGACTTTCATCTTGAAAGCATATTATAGGCAGCGTACTTATAGGAAGCTTTTCTATGTTATCTATATCCTGCATACAATGCAAAACATGAAGAAAGCAAATAAACAATTCACATCAGCTTTCATTTGTATGTAGTCACGTTATATTTTTTTTTTAATTATATCATGTGTAGTTTTGCTACTAGGATTTTCCAATTATTAAACAGAAGATATAACTTTGAAAAATCTCTGGTTTTTTTGTTGGATAGGTGGTACCAAAAGTTGCTATTCAAGTTTTGTGTAGTTCGATAGTTCTGAGATAGGCGCACATAGAGAAGCTCCCGTGACGGGGAGGTAATGGTTTTACAGCGAGCACTGTTATGATTAGTTAAGAGTCTGCTCGCAGGAGAATCGGCCTAGCACTCTGCAACTGTATTATCGGGATCCTTTTCACACGTCTATTGTGGATAGTGATAAAGTATGTATCCCCTATTGGGGCGAGGAATAGAGGTTGAAAAAAAATTTACGGTGAAAAGGATAATGAAGATGGTCTATGTATGATGGAACCAAAACTCACCTTCAACAGACGCAACGATGAAACACAAAAAATAACAGTTGTTGGAGTTTCAGAGCTTCCGCAATAAAAAATAAGAATCTCATTCAGAGATAATAGCCGTGAAGAGCTTTCCCCATTGAGAGAGAAATAAACAATTCCTTTATCTATAGGTCAGTGTTAAAGCTTAGTTGTTTGCCTATATGATTTTGACTTTGTTACATGCCTATTGGTGGAACCGTAATTTTGGATGTGGCAAGAAATCACCATTGTGATAATTACTGTTTGGTGCACACTTGCACGTGCCTTGCACGTGCAGGGCATCCACTAGTATATCTATAACGTTATAATATACTAGCGGGTGGCACGTGCGATGCACATGAGAGCGAGGTAAAGAGTTAACCACAGTTAATAGGAGTTAAAAGGGACACATGTTAACCTACAGGTGCGATTTAACTCTCCCCGAGTTCAGTCGCGATTGATTGTAATTCTATTCTTTAAATAGATAGATGAGAGTAGTTTGGAAATTAAAGTAAAACATTAAAATAAAGTTCTGTTTTATATAAGGGTAGTTTAGGAATTTCAAAAAATTCAGATTACGCCTGCCTCTCCCATTATAATAGTAAAGATATATATATATATATATTTTGTTAAAACTCAATCATAGCACGAGGCAATAAGGCAAATACAAGGAAATACTCACACCACCCAAACACTCACACACACACACATCACATGCAAACTAACGTTATCTATAACCTATATAAAATAGCATAACCCGCTATGAGACAAGTTTTCTTCGAACCTTGCTTTTTTCAAAAATATCCTTCGTAACTTTTCCTATCCCCTTAGGCCCTTGCTAAAAAAGCGTTAAGTCTTCGTTGAACCTTTTAGGATACCTAAAATACCCCCCAATTCTTACGAACAAAGAGTTTTGATGTTTATCCGACTTCTAGATGTTACATATACGGACAATACCCTTAAGATAATGATATATCTACATTAAAAAATACTCATGTTTACCCACTCAAAAGGATTTCAGCACTTCACCGCCCACTCCAACCTCTCTCTCACTCCAACCTGTCTCTCCACCCTCCAGTTTCATTTCGACAGAGATCTTGAAGGTTCTGCCATTTTCCTCCTGACCTCCCCAATAACAATATTTTACTCCTCTCTTCTTATCCTTTCACGTTCTTATCCACCATTTCTCTTTTTAATCCTTCCCGATGCCCAATTCTCTTCATTATGTGTCTATTCGAGATGCTATCTCTAGCTTAGTCACTCTCCACCGCCACCAACGCCTCATTCTTTTCATTTTTTAACATTCTATCTGCATTGGTTTACTGTTTTTTTTTTTTACATTTTAGGTTTCTTCTCCTCCATCCAAAAAAAAAAAAAGTTTCTTCTTCTCTTCATCTTCATCTTATTAATATATGATCTTCAAATCTCTGATTTCGTTTATCTATTGCAGGTTTATCGCTCCGGAAGCATCCCCTTCCACGACAGTGCTGAAATTCGCCGTAGAGGACTTCAAAGTGCATCCTCAAACCAGCGCTGTCATCACCAACGGTACCCAATTCTACCATCTTGCTGCAACTTCTATAGTCAGTTTCATTAATAAGTGAAACTCTTTAATTGATTATTTTTTCCTGTTCTTTTTGCTGCTAATTTGGTAGTTAGGGTAGGAATTCTAGGGTTTATGATTAATGATTACTCACTTCTCTGTAATTTTAGGAGTTTTTTTTATCCGTTAAAAGTTATGGATTCTTTCTTCATTTATTAAGTTGTATGGTCTTTTTCGTGTTGGAACTGTCAAAAATTGAGAAAGAAAAGGTAATACGTTTTTGCAAAAGTCAGTTGGTTTATGTTTAAGGATTACTCATTGTTCTCTTGTTTGTAATTTTAAGAATATTTTTTTATCCTTGAAAAGTTATGAATTCTTTCTTCATTTATTGAGTTGTAAGCTTTTGATCTTCTTCGTATTGAACTGTTGGGAAGCAAGAAGGTAAGATGATTTTGCTGTTGGTTGTTGGAAATTAGGGGTTTTGCTAACTTTTTATATATTTATTGCAGATGAATTAGCTTTACTCAAAGCTCTACTATAGTACATCAAACTGAAGGTTTTCAGCACTTTAAATATGATTTCAATTTTATATATAACACTACTCTTTTATGTCATACTGTTGTTTACTTGAATTGCGAGTAAAATACAGTTTGGTCCTATTTTTTTCTTAATTAGTTAATGATTTTGTGTGTTTAAACAAAGAGATTTTGAAATGGAGCAGCTCAATCCTGACCAAGAAGTAAAAATTATGAATAGATCAGGTATGTATTTTTTTTCATCTTTTACATACTGTGTTTTATTCGGTATATTACCCTAATTTCTGTCATCCGAGCATGGTTATAGTTCTTTTAGTTACAATCTCAAAGTACGGATATACAGCCATTAAACTAGAGTATATTAGCCTAATTTCTGTCATCCAGGCATGATTATAGTTCTTGTCTTGGAGTTGCAATCTCAAAGTACAGATATATACAGCCATAAAACTGGAATTTAATAGTACAATTATTGAATTTTAAAAGTAGTTTGGGTATTACTTAACCATATCCAACCCAGATTGAGTAGCCATTTCATGTTGGGTTGGCATGGATACCCGTGGGGGTGGAGGTTTGAACGATCATGTTGCTTTAGAGAATTAGAGTTTGGGAATGTAATTGAATTTTAAAAGTAATTGGTGTATGACTTAACCATAACCAACACAGTTCAATCTTATTCACTAATTCAGTTTTTTAAGATTGCAAAAAATAAATAAATGTTAAAGCGTATGTTATTTGATGTTAGATCTGCCAAGCATGGACAATATGCTGAGTACCAAGAGCTTTCGATGGAAGAGAACCAAAAGAGAATAATAATTGTTTGTTTGATAATGCTGATTCTAAACTCTCAGATCAGCTTCACAAACTAACAATATTTTTGGTCTCTGAATTACAAATGATGCATTTCCCGACATTTTTTCCCCTAGGTTGCATATGTTAGACTGTCATTCATTGAAAACAAAATGCAATCTTCTTCACTATAACAATTGGCACTTTTCCAAGGTAGATGCTATATCTTCAGAAATTGGTCTTTAAGATGAGACTGGTGAAAAGAACTTCAGAAATTAGTCTTTAAGATGAGACTGGTGAAAAGAATGGTGGCTTTATTTGATCATGGGCGGGTAGCATCTAATTCGGCACAAGGATTTGGATCTCCTTCTATGTTGGATGTTTTATCTTTCTTGAGAAGGTAACATGCCTACATACAAGAGAGAAGAGGTCATTTTTACACAATCTATTCAGAGTAATTAAACAAATATATATTCGCTGATTACTATTTGGATCAGTGCAGTTGAGGATATTGCTAAATTGTATATTATATGGTACATATATATATATATATATATAAACATAGTATTGCTACCGAAAGATGATATTGGGGCTACCATTTTTGTATTCTTTTATCATGATTTGAAATGACTAGCGCGTGCCTTGCACGTGCACCCTCCACTAGCCTATATAAAAAGAGCGTAACACCGCTAGCTTCCAAAAGTTTTCATCGAACTTTATTTCCGTTTCCTTCACACCATGTTTGGATTCTTCCTCTTACCGTCAATCGGGAAGAGTAAAATGGAAAGTTAGCTCATAGGGCTTTTCTGGTACTCTGCGGAAGATGCGTGAATTGGCCTGCGTAAAGCCATTTCTTGATCTTTCACAGCAGGCAATGTCAGACGGTAGTTCAAAAAGAGCTTAAGAAGGCTGGCCAGCACCTCCTTCCCGGCCCTCTTGCTTACTATGAGTTCGCTTCCCTTGACTAAACTAATAGATAGGGCCCACTCGACAAGCCAGCAAACCGGCTGGAGAAGGAGGGAAGGGAAGTCATGGGTTTTGTTCTGAATTAGTCTTGTTCTTGGATTCTTGTTCTTTTCTATTGTCTTTTTACTTATGTAAGCTTCATTTTATGTCACTACTTTCAATTCCTTCAATTTGATTGTTGCCTTCGGTATTATTTTATTTCAAAGATTTTTTTCTCCTACTATGTTAAGTAGATTTTTTTTATCTTGATTAGGATACTTATAACTAGCAAGAGGGGAAAATTTACTTTCCTGTTTTTTTGGGGAATTTGTAATTTGATTAAGTTGGTTGTTTTGACTGTAATTTGGCGTGTTTTGCGAATTTAGCTGTAATTTAAATGAGTTTGTAGTTTTGAAATTTAGCTGCTTCTGTTACATTGGGTGAGAGCTTTTTGTTTCATGTGTGTTTATCTATAGTAGGCATCCTAATTTATTTGTATTTTGTTGGGTTTGCAATGTTCTGCTGTGAATTTAATTAGATTTTAAGTTTTAGTTTTGAGTGGCAACATCCATTGGATTCCTAGGTTTGATCATGATAGTTTGGAAATGTTCTATGTGCTAAAAATTTGATATTTTGCAAATTTCCTTTTATTATTTGGTTGTTGCATAACACCCACCTTATGTTTGCTATAATTCAGGTTTTTTTCCTAATCCTGTAATTCACTTTACAACCCAAGTTTTGGTTGATTAGTTGGTAGTTTCAGCTGTAATTATGGATGGTCAAGGGACAGTTTCACAAACCACAAGCCATCCAATTGTTCAAAAATAAGCTCTTGAAATTCATGGTTTTTTTTCCTACTCCCTCCAATTCATTTTTCATCCTAAGTTTTGGTTTATCAGTTTGTAGCTTTAGCTGTAATTATGGTTGGTGAAGGGACAGCCTCACAGACCATGAGACATCCAATTGTTTAAGCCTGTACATAGCCATTATCATTGCATCCTTGACTCTGCTTTATAATGCTATATAACATTGTCCTGCTTCCAAAGCTTTTTATTGGAAATTTCATGACTTTTTTATCTGATTATCCACCTACGAATTGTGTCCTTCTCCCTGCATTCTTTTCCTTGCTTCCAATATATCAATATTAAAAAAATTCAAGAAAATATTTCCTTTCAAGAAATCACCAAGTACTGTTACAGACTCCAGCTTTGTTCCGCCATTGATTTATGCCTTCATGGGTAGCTCAAGAGATATTGCCATAGGACCAGTTGCTGTGGTGTCTCTCCTTCTAGGGACACTGCTCCAGAGTGAGATTGATCCTGCCGATTGAAGTACCTTGGCTCTCTGAGTTGTTTTTCTTGGGTTCCGCTTTTCCCATATTGGTTGCTTCTATCACCTTCAAATGCCTCATGTATTTGGTCCTTTTGTATTGTATGGTATTAACATTGTAGTTTTTTCTTTTTTCAGATTGGGTTTCTTGATTGACTTCCTATCCCATGCTGCCATTGTTTCCAAAAGTTTTCGTTGAACCTTTCATTTTCCAAAAATATCCTTCCTCTAAATTATTTTCTCTATAATGTCATTCCTTTATAAAGCTACTGCCTTTTCTCTAAATTATTTATGCATTCAATTACTTTATAGGCAATTTAAAAGGTTAATTTAACCATAAAATCTCTCCGGAGTGCCCAGATACTAGAATATGCATAAAAGTAGGTCTAGAATTGAAAATTAGTTATATTAGGCACTTAATGCCACAAAAGGTCTTTATAGAGGCACAATCATCTGAAATAAACCCCAGATATTTACAAAGAATACTTTAGGGATGGTCCAAGAGTTACTTTAAGCTTGAAAAGTTTTCTGGAGTTCCCAATAACCAAATTAGGCATCAAGGTAGGTTCAAAATTAAAAAAAAATAGCTCTATTTGAGCACTTAATACCATAAAAGTCCTCTATAGAAGACAAATTAACTAAAATGGACCCTGGAATAAGGTTTTACTGACAAAATTAAGCCAGGGGACCCTGGACACGCAAAAAACGTGTCGGACACGCTGGCACGCGCAGGGATTAGCAACAGGGGTACTGGAGTGCGCTTCACGCGCGGCACGCTTCACGCGCAGGGCGTGCGCTTCACGCGCGGTTTGCAGGTCACGCGCGCGCGGTTCGACGTCAACACGCGGTCCGGCTTGGTCCAGCCGCAATCCGGTTGAACCGGTCCATAGAACCGGCATGGGTATTCGTGTTGGGTTATAACCTGTTATATACGGGTCGGGTGACACTCGGTTCGGGTTAAAAATTCGGATCGGGTAAAATTTCGGATCGGGTCAAAGGGTCGGTTTGACCCTCGTGGATTCGTCTTCCCAACCCGTTTTTTTTTTTTTTCCCTCGAACCGAAACCGTAGCCTGGTTCCCCTTTGTTGGGGGCCCTACCGGCCACCTTATCGGCTGCCGCCGGTGCCAAAATGACGGCCTGAATCCGGCGACCGAAACCCTACTGTTGGAATCCTTCTCCGGTGATGGATGCCGGCGTAATCGCCGTCCAACTGAAATCGGCCGAGAAACCCTTTTTTTTTTTTTTTTTGAAAACTCACTATTCCAGTCTCAGATCCGATCTAGGAGGGTTTCAAAATAAAATCCATTAAATTAAAAAAAACTTTCAACTTTATTTGAGGTATTTGATCTCCGGCAACCGGTGTAATCGCCGGAAAACCGAGAACCCTTTTATTCTAAACCCCAAAATTGAAACAGTGAACCTAAAAATTAGCCCCATAATAACGCTATATAGGAAAGGCTGACCATGGTTCTCCGGCGATGAGTTTTCGCCGGGAAATCCCTCTCATTCAAACTTAAACAGATTAATTTCATGAAAAATAAATGTAAACTCTATGAAAAAATTCATAGAAAATCCTGATGTCTTGAACATGATTGAGCACCAAGGCTCTGATACCACAATAACGATTGGAAATTTGGGAAAATAAGAAATGAATTTATTCTTTTACGCAATGGGGTTTATATAGAGTGTATACAAGAAAATCTATAGCTATACAAAAGAAAATACTACACATAGAATGAAATCTCTCTAAAATAGGGAAGTAGGAGAATAGGATATAAAAAATTGAAAGACGATGCATAGTAGTTTCCAGTCATTTATTATTCGATCTATTTATTGACGAAGTCGCATACAAGCAAAAGATACTGATACTGAGAGCTCCTACAGGAGATCAGCTCAAAAGAAAAATCAGATATCAAGGACAACTCCATTTTCTACAGCAGCAAATGCAAAAAACGTTTTGACACCAAGAACAATTCCTTCCATGACTTGAGGTACCAACTCCATTCCGAATTTCTTCGGCGGCTGCACCGGGGGATATTGTCCATACAATGGCGCTTGTGAAGGACCTCCATATACTGAATTGGTACCCATAGGTGACAGCACGGGATACACTATAACAGGCTCATCTCTCACCATGGCGCCGAACTTGTAAATATTCAATTCTCCCTGGAACTTCCCAAGGGACAGAATCCAGACCGGATAACTTACAATCCCTTCTTCGGTGTTGTCGATGAGCTCTGCAAGAGGTAAGTGCACTACTCCAACAACTTCATGGTCGAGGTTCAAATCGTAGTGGATTTGAAAAATCAGCTTGTTCTGCCGATCGGCTGTTTTGTCCACATTGAATTTCATCGGGAAATTCCATCTGGGGTTGGGCCCACCGTCTCCATCGATGGTCGTTTTTTGCTCCCTACCAGTATGACCGGTGATCTTAGCGACGGTGTACATGCCTATGTTAGGGCAGGCAACTATCTGTTTTGCAGAGAGTACGGTGAAGTTCAAAGAATGAGACCCCATATCTCAGAGACTCAGAGACTGACGATATTGTTTTTTTGGCAACTCTTATCAAAAACACCACAAGGTGAAGCACAAATCAGACTGACAAATAGAAGTGAGTAGCAAATTTATAAATTTACCATTGCACCAACTTTGACTGAAACACGTTCACACGTCATCTTTTTTTCATGGTAGATCCCAAATCTATTCCCTGATCTTGATCGTAGATAAAAATCTATTAAGGGTCACGATTAATGCTGAGTAAATGATAGGAATTCACATCCCAAATAACGTAAACAATTTTTTTTCTAAATGATAGACATTGACCAAATGAACATCATATATGTCAAAAGTATTTCTTTGGCGTAAAGTTTAAGCGTAATAGGGGAAGGTTCTAGAAGCTATAGAGGAAGGTTATAGAAGCTACCAATGGATTAGCTTCCGTGTCTAACCATTATTACTGCACTAGGAGTTAGTTAGGACTACACAAAAATTGTCCTCGTGTTAGACCCCTTGTCAATCAACAACATTAAAAGCCTCACTCCCACCCTTTTTATAATCTTTAATTCTACACTTATGGATATCTTTCAACCCAAAATGAAGAAACAGCAAATCAAATTAGTTTGGGAAAAGGTAAATATAATGTTACACCAAATTTTCTGACAATTTTTTTTTTTTTAATAATTGGTAAATGGAAATTTTGAGTGTTTCAATATTATAGGCTTATACCTTCAATTGTCAACTCCGGCCATATATGGCATGCCCCAATGCTTTGAAGACCTTTCCATGTTTGGTAAGCCGAAATTTTGAGGGTTTCCTAATAAGAACCGAACCTGCAGAGACACGCCATTTCCCCTAAGACCAACCACCGAATCAAACCCCATTTTTCATGGCAGCTAAAGAAAGCAAAGATGATATAAACTGATGGGTATCTTAAATTTCTCAGTAAAACATGAACGAAACTGATAGTAAAACATGAACGAAATTGAAGTAGTTTAAAGAACCGAGATCAAGAATACCCTTAATTGAGGTGAAGGAGATTGATAGAAGGTGATGACCCAGAAAGAGCAAAAGGAGTACCACTAGACACAGCTGTTAATGACGAAGCAGGAATGGATTTTTAGACCACCAGCAGCTGCAGCTGGTGTGGGGATTTCCACAGGCTTTCTTGAACGGTTTCGGCCTAGGTGCATGTGGCGCACACAGTACTTATGGTCAGCAACCACATCTCTTGAGCACCTCCACTTTTTTTTCATCGGTTTGCCTACATCTACTAGACTCTGGATCCAAGCTTCTCTGCTACATTCCCGCATGACAGCCCTAGGAGCCACTCTCTTGCTTCGCTTGATGAGCGGGGACAAAGACGACCTACGGTGTTTGAAAAGACCAACTCAATGATTGAGAACAGTCTTGAAACTGACTGCACACACATTTGAGACAGAGACCAAGAAGATAGAGGAGTCAAGAGAGGATAGAGATCTTTGAGTCATTGTGGGTGGTCTAGAGAAACGGTTTTGCTGGGGTTTGGGGATATTAATGTTATGTGAGTAAAAAGGTTTCAATTGGTGAGATGGAAAGGTTCTTTGGGCATTTAAATTTGAGGTTTAATGGTGAAGAGTCCCGAGGATTAAACACCTAGGTGGCGTTTGTTAACACTAGTCTAAAAAGAACTGCTTATTTGAAAAATTATGTTTAGTTGGACTTTAGATTATTAAGTTGAAGGTTAATTGCATGTCTACATTTTAAGTAAAACCTCATGTTTTTACCCCTAAAATCTCTAAAATATAGACATGCAATTAACCTTCAACTTAACAATCTAAAGTCCAACTAAACATAATTTTTCAAATAAGCACTTTTTTTTAGACTAGTATTAACAAATGCCACCCTAGTGAGACGAAAGGACAGGAGGAGATAAACAGAGGAACGAAACCATAAGACAGAGTCCACTTTAAAGACGTTTTACTTAAATGAGATGCCATGGTATAGAGATGAGGTGGCATATAGGAGAAAGAAATAGAGAGCCACTACAAAAATAATGGCCTACCGCGGCGGATTTTTTGCGGCGGTATGGTTATACCGCTGCAACCTAAGGTATAAAACGGCGGTATTATAATACCGCCATCTATGACTGTTTTCGGGTTGAAATTCACGGCGGGTAATTAATACCCGCCGTAGTATGTGATATATTGAGACGGGTTTACTCATAACCGTCGTAGAATGATTTCCCTCCAACTTGTTGGATTCCCGCCTTTGCAATATGGTACAGAGGTTTTAAAAATAACCGCAGTTATATGTATATATATTACGGCGGTACTTTGAAACCGCCGTGATATTAATTAATATTAACCCTGACAATTTCTTCTTTCTTCCTCCCCTTCTCTCTTGTTCTGTGCTCTCTCCTGCTCTCTCTGCTCTCTCCGGCCACTCCACGACCACCTGAAATCCGGCGAGCCCACGATCTCCGACGACCACCTCTGGCGACTCCACGATCTCCCTCATCTGCGACCTCCGGAAACTCCATGACCGCCAACCACCTGAGTACGTTCTGCCACCGGCTCCACCTCCGGCAGCTCCATGATTTCCCTCTCCACACTCAGGTAATCACTCTTTATGCATGCAAGTGATTTTTTTTAGTGTTTGGCTTTCTCTCTCTCTCTCTCTCTCTCTCTCTTAACTCCAGCCACTTTCGGCCACCTCCAGCAGCTCCACGGCAACTCCACCTCTGACAGCTCCGGAAGCCACAGCAAGCTTGTAGACCTCCTTCTCCTCTCCGACAACAGTAGGTAAGTCCGTGAATGTTCATTCTCTTGCTTTTCATTTGTTTAATTTCGTTTTTTTTTTTAATTATTTTGTTCCATTATATTTTTTGGAATTTATGCTTTGTGATTAGATGATTATGGTTTCTTTTGCTAACTGGGGGGGGGGGAGGTGATGTAATTTCTTAGGAGATTTTTCTTGTTTTATTTTTCTTTGTACTAGTGGTTGTTAAATTGAAGTTGAATTTGCTTAATTTTACTAGTAATGGTGAATTTTGTAACTGAGTCTATTTTTTTCGGTAATCTTAGGATAAACTAGATGATTTTTAATTTTATATTTTTAGATTAATTCCTCTTGTTCAATTATGTTATAGGTAATTTTTTTAAGACCAAATCAATTATGAGAAATCATATAACTCATTTATGGATTGTTAAAGAGGTCCTATTTGACATTAGATTTTTACTATTATTGAAGTTATGAATTAGTGTAGGGTAATTAATTTTAGGTTAATTTTAATTGCTTAATTTTAGTTCTAGGGAAAAAATAACTTTTGGTTATGTTTAACCGCAATTAAAGAGGGCTCTACAAGCCACCATGTATCACTTTTAAGACCCAATAACTATGGTTAAAACTCACTCAGCCCTAGGATTCATCCATCAAACCTTGGTGTTTAGAAAAAAAAACCTTAAGTTGTTTATGCTTAACCACAATTAAAGAGAGCTCTACAAGCCATCACGTGTCCCCTTTAACGCACACTAACTGTGGTTAAAATTCACTCACCCCTAGGATTTATCCATTTAATCTTCATTTTTAGAAAAAAAACTCTTAGGTTGATAATTTTTAACCACAATTAAAGGGGGATCTACGAGCCGCCACGTGTCCCCTTTAAGACCTACTTAATTGTGCTTCAGATTCACTCATCCCTAGGATTAATCCATCTACACTTGCTTTTAAGAAAATAATAAAAATATTAACTTTAGATTAATTATGTTTAATCATAGTTAAAGGATCTCTAAAAATCGCCATGTGTCCCTCGTAATACCCACTAACTATGGTTAAGATTCACTTACCCCTAGAGTTCATCTAATCTAACATTGGTTTTTATAAATATATATATATATATATATATATATATACTTGATTTTGGAAATATATATTAACCTTAAGTTGATATTATTAACCTTGGTTAGAAACCAATAATCATTTATTTCATTGAATTAACTAATCTTGTGTTGAAAAAGGGTAATTTAGATATTTTAATATGTTTAAATGATGATATTATCAAAATTATTATTTACAAAATATACTTATTAGCTTATTTAAGATGTGGCCAACGCTACATCTAGACTCGCCCCATATGCCAAATGATTTTTTTATGCAAAATAATCACATCTTCACTGGTGGAGGGAAGGAATGTGCCTTCTCCCAATTTTATCGCCATGTGACCCATTTTTAACTCTCTTTAATTGTGACTAAGATTCTCTAATCCTTTTGGGATATGCCACAAAAATGCGATATGCCCCATTTTCTCGCCATGTGACCTCTAGATTTTCTAATCCTTTTGGGATATGCCACAAAAATTCTGTTGTCTTTCCTAGAACATATACTAACCCCTAACCTTAGACTGTGAAAAAAATATACTTAAACAATTTAGTATAAAAATTTGTGAGTCCCGATCCTATCCAATTGTGATTGAATTCAGACAGTAACACTCACATAACCTCTTTAATTGTAGTTAAGAACTTTAAACCATTAGAGTTAATATTTTTTTTCTAAATTGTTTAAGGTTAGATTGTTGAACCTGTGGGGTGTAATTGAACTCGGGGAAAGTTCAATCGTGATTGAATATGATTTCAACTCAAAAAAAAAAAAAAAAAATTCAACAATCAGAGTCACCTACCCACATTCCTGATTGTAGAGATCGAATCATAGCCAATTGTGATTGGATTTGGGGAGAGTTCAAAAACACCCATCGGCCAACACGTGTCCCTTTTAACCCAAATCAATCATGGTTTTAATTAACTAACCATTAGGGTTCAATAATATCAACTTAAAGTTAATATATATTTCTAAAATCAAGAATATATATTTGATTTCTTAAAAACCAATGTTAGATAGATGAACTCTAGGGGTGAGTGAATCTTAACCATAGTTAGTGGGTATTAAAAGGGACACATGCCGATTTATAAAGATCATTTAACTGTGGTTAAGCATAATTAACCAAAGGTTAATGTTTAATTTTTCCTTAAAAGCAAGATTAGATGGATTAAACTTAGGGGTGAGTGAATCTTAAGCACAATTAAGTAGGTGTTAAAGGAGACACGTGGTGGCTTGTAGAGCCCCTTTAATTGTGGTTAAGCATAAACAACCTAAGGTTTTGTTTTTCTTCTAAAAATCAAGGATAAATGGATGAATCTTAGGGGTGAGTGAATTTTAACCACAGTTAGTGCGCGTTAAAGGGGACACGTGGTGGCTTATAGAGCTCCCTTTAATTGTGGTTAAGCATAAGTAACCGAAAGTTTTTTTTCTAAGAACCATGGTTTGATGGATGAACCCTATGGGTGAGTGAGTTTTAACCATAGTTAGTGGGTGTTAAAAGGGACACATGGTTGCTTATAGAGATCCTTTAACTGGTGTTAAACCTAATTAACCTAAGATTAATATTTTTCATTATATTTTCTTATAAGCAAGGTTAGATTATTGAATCCTGTGGAAAGTGAATCTTAACCACAATTAGTGGGTGTTAAAAGTGACACATGACGGCTTGTAGAGCCCTCTTTAATTGCGGTTTAACATAATTAACCTAAGGTTATTTTTCACTATGTGCTAAGGTTAGAAGGATAAACCCTAGGGGTGAGTAAATCTTAATCAGAGTTAATGTGTATTCAAGTAATAGGGGCAAAATGGGAAAATGATAATTTTAGTTAACAGTGTTAATATTAAGACTCTGACAGGGGAGGGCAGTGTAATTTCATAAACTGGAAGGGAGGTTTCTGAAATTTCATCAAACCTCAAGGGAGGTGAATGTAATTTACCCTATATGATATTTCCTTTTGATCTCTATGTTATATGTCAATGTTGGAGCAGATAATGTACATATTACCCTATGTTGGACATTATCAGTGACTAAATGGAAATTTAAGTTCATAGGTTCATACTCATCCATGCATTGAAACTTAGATTTCCCATTCAACAATCATTACGTGACAAGTGCATTTCTTGTATCACCTATTTGGACGGATTAGTTATAAACTATGTCATTTAGTTCTCTTGTGGGGCTAAATGCAGGTTAACAACATTTCGGTTTTGTTTGTGATACAGTGTATTTGTCTGTATATGATTTTTGAATTGTTTGGTTGGACAATTTGGGAATGCATAATCTCTAGTATATTCAGTTGCTCATTGTTTGTCCAGATTGAGGAAAATTTTGGCAGTTGTTTATCTTGTTCTCTGGGTACATATTTAGACTATGTGGTATGCTTGCCTCTAGTCTAAGTCGTGTGCTTGAAGAACCATAGGGAAATGTTGCCGAAATTTCCTTGAAATGGAATAAACCTGTCACGACCCAAAATACCCCCTAGTAGTTAGGATACTTTGGCGAAGTGAACTCATAACCAAACCATTCTATATAACATATGAATCCTGTACAACATATAAAACCTGTGATAGCGGAAGCGTAATACTAATCTATATATGGTAGTGGAAGCGGACTACAAAATTTCTATCAATACTATATGTCTCAGTTTATACATGACCCAAAATAAAGAGCGAACATACTCGCTCAACAAAATATATGTACATGTCTCTCCCTCTCGTCACTCAAAAATGAGGCCACCACTTGAGCAACCTCTGATGCTCCTAAAGCTCAGCAGGAGTGGACTCTTCCTCTATGTACTCCTCCTCAACCCACGGCTCCTGAGGGCGCTCGCCACGGATATCGAAAGGACCTGCCGACATAATATGTACGGCTGAGCAAGTAATACTCAGCGTATACAAACCACTAGATAGTAATATCGTAAACAAGAATACAACGTGTACATATCACAATTTAATCATCTCACATGCATTCCTGAAATCAGCGCGGAAAACAAAATCATATCATGTGCATATATCTCAGAAAATACTATCGGAAAACATCTTCTTATCATCTTTTGTCTTTTACATCTTCTTATCATCTTTTTTCATCTTATACCTTTGCATATACGGGTATTTAAAATACCTTGGCTTTTATCTTTTATTATCCTGTACGGGTATTTAAAATACCTTGGTATTCATCATTTGCTACCTCCAGAGTCGGACAACTAGTACCCGTACCCACGTAAGCTGGGTGGCCTAATGTTCTCCTCACCTTCGGCTACCTTCGGGGTAGACGATCAGTATCCATCTCCCTTCCGGGCGGCCTGCTATCATCGGAGTCCGATGCCAGTATCCCTTTCCCTTTCAGGCGGCCTGCTATCGTCGCATCCCCGTCGGCTTTTTCCGTATACTTTCCATCTTCTTGTATTTCTTGTAACATATTGTGTTTCTTGTATTTTCCGTATGTATCTTGTGCTTCTTATGCTTTCCGTATACATCTTGTGCTTCTTGTACTTTTCTTATACTTCTTTTGCTTCTTATACTATTCATGTGGTTCATTTACATCTTATACTTTTCATGTAATTCATTTGCGTCTTATACTCTTCTTCTTCTTATTCTTGTATTGCATCTTATATACATGTACTTTTTCTTTTGGATACCCATAATATAGAAAAACTCGATCATGCATATGCGTATGTGTCCATGTAGCAATTGTGATATAAGATAGTAGACATTTAAAGGAAACACTTTGCATATGATCATATAGCTAATGCTTAACATAATTCACTCATCACCATAATCCATATACTATAACATCACACCATTCCAATCACATTTAAAATAAGGTTTTTCTACTTGTTCTTCCCAAAACTTGTTGCTTTTAACATGCTTTTCATCTTGGATACTAACATATAGAACAACTCAAAAATTACCATCTTTTATTTGTTGGTTGAAAGCATAACATCATCACATTTAATTCACACCATCATTCATGGGATTTTATCTTGATGTAGAAAGGGTTTCATGAAATCAATTGCTAGAAGAGTGTATTTTTACATATAAGAGGCTATATATAACTATACTTGTCAAGAAAATCATGCTTTTCATTAAGGGTTTATGAAATTAGAACCTAGTAGAGTATATCTACCTTATGGAATGAAATCCCTTTGATCCAATGCTTGAAAAGGCTTGAAGAAGCTTGTAGAAGCGAAACCCAAGCTTGATGCTGGAGATCCAAGCTCCAATGGCGCGTAGGAGCGAGATCAAGGCTCGATTTGTGCTCTTCTTCTCCAATTCCAAAAACCCCTCTTGCAATCCTCCACTCTCTTCCCTTCTCTTCTAAGATCTCTCTCTAGGTTTAGGGTAACCCAAAACCCCCAAAAATAATCCCCTATTTATAGGCCAAGGGGTGAAAACCCTAAAAAATCATGCACTAAAGAGTTTGATTCGTGCACCTACGATCGATCGTAGGTCTTACAGTAAGTTTTGCTCAGTTTCTGGAGTTCTACGATCGTTCGTAGGCTTCCTACGATCGATCGTAGCTCTTACAATAAGTTTTCAGCATTTCTGTAACTTTACGATCGTTCGTAACTACGATCGTTCGTAGGTCTTCTACGATCGATCGTAGCTTTGACAGAATGATTTTCCAGATTTTTCCCATTTTGGTATTTCGGCCATAACTTTTGACTCGCTCGTCCGATTTTGACGATTCAACTTGCGTTGGATTCTTCTTTCAAAGGAGAACAACTTTGGTGTTTTACACAACTTTTAATTCTCTATATTTCTTGGACCATTTTGCTCCTAAAGCTGACTGATCCGACACTGGGTTTCGTCAGTCCAGATTTTCACCCGGTCCGACTTCAGAATTCCTTCTTTTAACCTATCCCCGACTCATAACCAAGAAAAATGGTAAACATGAACCTCGAAGAGGGTTTAAATACCTTTCCAAAAATTCAAGAATCACTTGATTCCGATGAGCGGTGTGAACAGTAGGGCTATTTAAAGTCAAGGGTTTGCTAAGGCATTCCCATTCTTGACACTTAGAACATTTCGAGTGTTTCACACTCCTTTCCTTCGGTTCCAAAACCATACTAACACCTCATGACTCATTACTCCATAGGTTTTTAACACACCTAGGTGATCATGGGGCACACCCCAACATGCATGAGAGGCCCCGGCCGCCACAAATCCCTTGAATCAACATTATTCATACCACTATACATTTAATGCTTTGAGTATGGTTTTATACTCTTTGCATGTTTTCTCAAAACACCTTACACTTCTTGATTCTAACATGAAACTCACATTGCATTTAGGCTATGAGGGACACCCTCACTCTCATTAACCAAACCCACTTATAATAAGGGCCTTTGGCCCTTACAATACTAGTGTCCTCGACACTATTCACTTGAACAGTGAACCAAATTTTTCGGGGTTCTACAAAACCACTTGAGCAAGTGAATATTGGAGATTATGAATTCCTAAATGGGATAGGAACACCCCACCCGTTAGAAGAGAAGTTAAAAACGATAGGAAGCATGCATGCATACATATTGTGTAGATGGGGAAGTCAGTTGATAGTTGTGTTATTGCAATTGACTGATGTGATCAACGTTTCCTATTTCTCAGAATAGCTAATGAAGCAGGACTTAGAAATCTCATCTCATCCCTCATGGATAGGAGTTGGATTGGAAAGTCAAGGTACTATTTGTCATAAGTTTTGACGAAACCCGGAGTGATAAAATATGACCATCTAAGCATATGATATTTTTTTGGTTGCATAGGATTTCAAGGGAATACATAAAAGGGGTGAAGAAGTTTATAGAGTTTGCATTAGCTCGTGGAGCAACTGATAACAATGTCAGTATAAAGTGTCCATGTCCCAAATGCAACAATGTCCTTTATCAAGAGAGAGGTACAGCGTACGACTATATGATCTGTTATGGATTCGACCTTAATTATAAAATCTGATTTTATCACAGGAAAGACATATTACAACACATCGGTTTGCGGAAGAATGTCTCAGAATCCTGACGTGCACGACAGCTGTAAACACATAAATTTACCGTTCTTCCTCCTCTCTCAACTCTAAGTGTCGAGATAAGGTCCGAGAGTAGAGGAATAACGCTAAATTTATTTTAAGAGTCGCCACCTACTTAGAGGAAGTAGGATCCCGAGATAATCCAAAATAAGGGGGTCTACGGTCCAAAGTAGTCTAGGTAAGAGATCCGTTTAGGTCCTGGGAAAGGGGTTAGGCACCCCAGGACTTCCATCCAATGATGGTAACCTACTCATTAGGTCCAAGCCAAACATTTAAAATCACTTAAAATTTCCTAAATAATTATTAATTTTGCTAATCAAACACAAATCAATATGGGATGTAAAAATTTTATTTTTGGTTGGGGTCGAACCCTGGTTTGGGCTGCCTACTTATCCGGTTAGTCGGAATCAGACCCTCATAGTAGTTCGCGGTCCGTGACTGTTTTTATACTCGTTTCGGAGTGTGGTCACTTCCAACTGGTGTTAGAGTTGGGGGGAAGTGGAATTGAGATTTATGAATCTCATTCCGAGACGGTTGCGTAGCTAGGTGCTCGTGGGGGAGCTCTAAGGGGCGTTCATTTATTAGGGTATGTCTTTTTTGAGTTTTGTGATTTTTTAAATGTTTTTGTTGTTTTGTATTTTTTATTTTTTTTGTATTTTTTTAATTTTGGCAAGTTTAACCAGTCAAAAACTACCTAAGTGCCCAATGTAGGCAAAATAGGAAAAGAAACGGCCCAAACCTATTGCACACACATATACGTGATATAAAACATACATACATGAGCCCAAAGAGAAAGTTAATGGGTCAAGGCCTATTGACCACTAATGGTCAATTGGCTTTGGTCCACTATCATTCTAAGGCCTTAACAGGTAAGCCCAAAAATTCTAAAATGATTCTAAGGGCTCATGGGCTTCCAACTCACTAACTATGGCCCGATCCAAAGGCCCAAAGGATTCAAATGAGATCCATAATTCCCCCCCATTTTAAATCATTCATAGCAAACAAAGGGGAAAGAGCTCAAGAATTGTACACAGAGTTCGGATCTACTATCCGTAACTTCAGATTTTCAATTTTAAACATGCACTCATCAATAGACACACAAACAAATAAATAAAAAAGAAATAAAACAAAAATTAATAGAGGTAGATATCATACCTGCGACGGCTTGGAGTGAAGATGATCGATGACCGACGGTGTGGCTACTCCGGCTCGGGGAAGAAGAAGAGAACATAAATTTGCCTCTCAAACAATAGAATATACAGATCCAAAAAAATACAATAAAAATCAAAATAGAGAAGGCTGGATTGGGTAGAGCCATCGGAGGTGAAATGGAGATTAGATGGTGCCAACCTGAGATAGGGGCGATCAACACTGAAACATGGAAATTGCAGACCAGATTTATGAACGAAAGAATGAAGGTGAATAAATAACAGAGTAACTAAACAGGTAAGAATGGAATCTCAACATATACAAGGGCAACAAAATCTGGAACTCACAATATCTAAAACATATACAAGAACACAGAATTTCAGTACATACTAAAACAAAGAAAGGTGGTGATTGAAGCCACTGGTAATATGAAAATAATAAAATAAAAAATAAAAATAAAACACTAACAACGGTGAGGAAGAAGAAACGAACCAGAGAAAAATTCTAGGTCTAAATCTAAAGATCTAGATCATGAGATCTAAATCTGTAGATTTAAATCTAGATTACAATGAAAGAACAGTGATGAAATTCTGGGTATGAGGGCAGTACCTGAGAAGGAAGAGATGCCCTACAAATTTGTTGGAGTTGAAGATCCAGCCGGCTATAATGTGAGATGGGAATGAAGAGCCGCTGTATTCAAGGATTCCGACGAACAAGGATGAAATCACAGATTTAGAATATCAAAAATGAGATGAATATGGAGCAAAACAACAAAGAACACAAAGACTAAAAGAAAGAATTCCAGATCCAAAAGATCTAGACCGAGAAATTCTAGATTTAGATCTAGAAATTTCAGATCAAGAACAGATGAGATCAACAGTAAAAAAAGAAAACTAAAAAAAAATATAAATGAAATAAGAAGTAAAATATAGAAATAAACGAACAAAGAGGTTCACCTTAGGTCTGAAACGATGCTCGCCGGGGAAGCTAGCTCGCCGGAGAAGATGGTCAGAGATCTAAATCTCCTTGGTTTTGAAGAAACCGTGGAGATGGTGGTTCGATTTTCCGGAGGAGATGACCGGAGAGCAGTTGCAATGGGATTGGGATTGAGCTCAACCCAGACTGAGATCTTTACAGATCTGTGAAATGAGTATGCCGAAGTGAAAACGCTGTGAGGAAGATGACTGGACTGCAACCCGCCGGAGAGATCGTGGTTTAGGCGTGATGGTGAGCCTGCCGCCGGACTAATGCTGCCTTGGAGTAGAGATGGAGGCTAGAACTCTTGGCGATCTACTGTTTTTGCCAAAGAAGGAGAAAAGAGAGGAGGGAAATCGGGAAAGAAAGGGATGGGGCTACTAACCGAATGAGGTTAGGGTTTGAAAACCCTCCCCTTTGGTTTATATAGTAGTGGGTTTTTGGGCTTGGACGTTGTAGGCCCTTTGAGGGATTGGGTTTTGGACTTGGACAAATTGGTTTATGGACTTGGATTAAGATATGAGTTTGGGATTATGAGGGCCTCTCTCTCTCTCTCGCATGTCCAAAGCTTTGACACTCAAATAAAATAAATAATAAAATAAAATAAAGTAACAATAAAATTAAAATTACAAATTAAATAAAATAATAATAATAAAATAGGATTAAGGGGTGTAAAAATGGGGTGTTCACAACAGACATAATGAGATGGAAGACCTGGTGTACGATTTGTTTGGGGTACCAAATCGAGATGAAACCGGTGCCAGTAGTCGGGATCCCACTCCTGAGGCGGATAAATTCTTCCAATTGGTAAGGGATGCGGGACAGGCTTTGTATCCAGGATGCTTGAATCACACGAAGTTGTCTGTCATCGTAAGATTATATCACATTAAGTGTCTTAGTGGATGGAGCAACAAATCATTTACCTTGTTGCTTGAGTTGTTGAAGGAGATACTCCCCGATGGATCAACACCTCGCTGTTCAAAGTACTGCTTCTTGGGATAAATGAATTTCAAGTTCCACCAACTCTTGGAATAGAGAAATCATCCAACAGACAACTGGTGAAAGTATGGTACTGATCACGGGGTAGGGTAACATATGGATCTCATGTATTTTGTGGAGTACAGTTCCCTCTTTCTGATGCCAATGAGATGGTTCAATTCCTAGGCCAACAACTGTGTTATCATGAAATTCGACAATGAATTTTTTTTTTCTCTTGCATGTGAAAGTGAAACAAGACAAATATTTATATACATCTCCATTCCATAAATTCGGAAGGACAAAACCAACATGTACCTACAAGATCACCAGCCCATAGTCCAGCTTCGTCACCACCAGTTCCTGCCCTCACTGCAAAATAAAATGATAAAGTTATTGTAGAAAGGTTTGAGTCACAATGAGACGAGAATATGGAAAGAAAAGGCATCATCTCCTCAACACAAGCAAGCAAGAGAGGTGGCACCAGCACAAAAGTAGTAATTTCACCAACACTAATTTACTAGTATCACATGAGAGTGATGTGATTGAGATCACTAGGTCTGAAGCAATAAAGTCATGGCATATCCGGATATTAAAATGACATCTCCCACATAATGGACCAGGTAAGCATATATGACAGAGAAGAGAGTAATTCATGTCTATTCAGATCCTTTAGGTTGTGGAACTAAAACAAAACTGAAGAGTTGGCCATCCTTCAAGTTCTAAGGACTTAAAGCTTTAAAATTTGGAACTCGTGGTTAAAAGGAGGGGATTCTTTCAACATCATTATGTGGATTTCAAGGGAAAAAATTGTGGAGAATGGCTCAAGAGTTTCATGAAGGAGCTTGGTTTTTTTGTTTATGGACCAATGAGGGTGCCCCCTTATTAGAAAGTGACAACCAAATATCTCATATAAATAAAAGAAATCCAGGATCTTGCCTCCTCTATGAACATCTTGTTCTCTCATATGGAAAGGTCGACTCACAATAGAGCGGATGGATTAGCTAAAGATGGTTTTGTTTTCTTATTAATTTCCCTTTTATCCTTTTGAGTCTCTCTCTTGCCTTTTTCATATTGATGAAAACATTTACGGTAAGCAATACTAAGCATAAATGACAGTAACTATTCTCTATGATAATAAGATATGATTGATTAGAATTTCAAACTTCATATATACACACTCTGTGTGCTATACTTGTGATAATTGCTACTAATGAAAAGTAGGCTTTTCTTCAAGAAGTACCAAACTTTGAAGAGTTCAGTCTCAATGAACCATGCCAGAAACTCCAGCCAAAAGAAAAGCTCTTGAGACTTCCACACTTCAGTTCAATAAATAATAGACATTTCCTTTCACGCAACCCTCACGCAAAAGAAATGAATGAGAGAAAATTACAAGGAATAATTAAAATTTTCAAACACTAAAAAAAGCAGCAAGACATGCCATGAACCCACGAGTTCTAAAGTTCAATATAGCAACCAATTAAGTTACAAATTCAAGCCCTTAAAATAAGTGTCTCACCTGGTAAAGACCAGTTTTGTTTTTTGCAGAGGATCGATGGATCACTTCCAAGTAACAAACTAAATCCCCATAATTTATTCTACCGCTTCCAAACCTCCCAAGGCCTTGATTCAAAACCCTTTTACTAATTATCCATTGTCTTTCAACCAGACCTTTTTCGTATTTCTTCTCTTTTTATCTTTTGGAATTAATAGTATAAAGGATATTCCCGAATGTATTTGAAATACAAACGTTCAATCAACTTGTATCAGCAGGTCTCTAACAAACCATTACAAAACATTCAACCGAAAGGAGAACACATGATCTATTGCTAAATGATATCTGCCAAGTAATCAACAGCAAAGATTATATATTAAATGCAGAAAGCAGCAATCTACCTTCAAGCAAAATATTTCTTTCATCAAGAGGATCACTAGGGAGCAGCAATACCTATCAGTAAAAGATGCATAATCATGAGCAAATAATCCAACACAGGAAAAACATATATACATATATATATATATAAACTCGTTAAAAATAGAGAACCTTCTAGAGGTACATACGTTAATCTAAAACCCAAATGAGTTTACACCTTAAGTCACCCAAAATAACTCCTACGATCCCTGAACTGTCTCACTACTAAAGAGGCTTTTGACTTTTAGAACCAAGTTTGGATAGCAAAAATATCCAGAAAAATAACAAGTTACACATCAGATGCATAACTACGTTGTTCATATAAATAAATAAAAGAAATCAATAAAAAGGATATGAATCAAATGTATAAAGAGGGGTACATCAGTACATCTACAAATAAGGGAGACCGAACGTTTGAACTAAATATGCAACTTACATGTCTAAGACACGAATCTGACATAGAAAAACCTTCAGACCACAAAAACTAAATATCATAACAAGTCCCCTAACCAATAACAACTCTAGATGTGATTTAGTGAAAGAAACTCTGATCTCTGGGAAATTAGCATGACAAAATGGGTGGTCCAAAATCGACCCCAAGCAGAAATACCAAAAGAATACAAGAATGAGAATGAATGAACAAGCAAAGAGTCAGCAACACGAAATCATGCACTTATAAAAAGCAAAAGAACTAGTAAGAGCATCTATAGCAGTTTAATACGTGAATGTTAAGGCGAAACCTTCAGCTTCTCCTCAAGCTCTTTGATTTGATTAGATAAAGTTCCAATTTCAGAAGCTATCATCTCCACCATGTCTTCGTCACTGCCATCCTCTTTTGCTAAGGCTGTCATAAAGATTTCGAGCGGCAGAAGAGGACTGTTAACATAAAATTTTCAGTCATTTGGAAATGGCTAAGAAACAGTACGTCACAAAGATACGACCTTTTGTTTCTTCTAGTTGCTTCTCACATTCCTTGAATTCCTTATATATTGACACAACCTATTTTTTCAAAGAAATATAATGAAATGTTAGAAGAAAACAATGACAGCAAAGTGTTTCACAAATACCTGCAAGATTTCCGAGAAAATTAATTCTGTTGGATCTCCAGTACCTCATCAAGCTCTGCCATAGATTGTGCAAGCTTTTGGTATTCACTAGGATTTGAGACAACATCAGGATCTGCCAGCTTGACCTACAATTAACAACATTTGTTTCCGTATCTCATAAAAACAACTCCAGAGACTACTAAAATGGCACCATGAAGAAATTAAAAAATATACTGGACATAGAAAATCTCGTCTTGATGCTTTAATTACCCAAAGCCTTATATGAAACTTTCTAGCCTACCACAGAGCAATCACATATGTCCAATAAAAAAACCCCATATCTTAGATTTAAAAAAAAAAAATCCATATCTCAGATAAAACAACTGCAAAGACTACTAAAATGACACCATGATGAAGAAAAATATACTGGATGTAAAAACCTGTCTTTCAATGCCCAAAGCCTTAACCAAAAAAAAACCCAAAGCCTTATATGAAACTCACTTCACTACCATGGAGAAATCACAGATACCCGTTTGAGGGAAATTATACTGGATTTGAAATCTGTGTTTCGATTAGCCTCTCATGGAGAAATCGCAGATGCCCATTTCAAATTTCCGGTTATTGGTTTGATTGTCAAAAATTAAAGCGCGTATTGTGAAATTTATTACATTCAACAATCGAATTGAAGAAGTTAAGAACTATCACGGTCGAAATGACCCAATAACATCTCTAAAAACCACAAAATAATCCAAAATTATTTCATTAAACAACAGAAGCTTGCTCTTCAAGCATAGATAGACCTTAAAAAGAAACATTATTTCAGTGCTTTAAGATTATCGAAAGCATACCGATAATTCCTTCCATGTTTTCTCAGCAGAATCCAGTTTTGTTATTAAATAGGGTTCCTGCATTTCACCGCAAAAAAACAAGAACAATTTGAGGCTGTTCTGAAAGTTGAACTGAACTGAAGTTCGAAAAGTATGAGCTTTTAGAAATTCTGCTTACCGCCATGCAAACGATTCTTGGAGCTTTGAAGCTCGGAAACGGTCTAGCGAAGAACGATCTTCTTGTTCTGTTGCAGAAATTGTATTTTGTTGGAGATTGCTTCGAGCATGCAGTAGGGATACGAGCTATGAAGCTCGTGACTAAGCTTTCCATCTCTGCAACAATGGAAGAAATCAGATAAGAGAGATGTTTAATCCGTAGCCCATAGGATTTTAAGTATGTGTACTGCGCACCCCCGCGTTTCTTAGCAACGACTTTGTTAAAACTTCCAAATTCAGGACCGCTAATGGGCCGTTTATTTGGTGGCAATTTTTTGCTGGATTGGGCCTTATTTGTAGGCACTTGGGCTGGGCTTCATGTCTTTAAACTAGCCTATTAACTATGTATTTTGTACAGTACCAAAAAGAGGGAAAAAGAACACGGTATCTCTCTCATGTGGAGTGTTCGGGGTTCCATTTTCTTGAGTGACGGTATGGCGGTTAATAGGCTCATACTATTTAGCACATTTTTAAGTCAGACGCTCGGCTTTGAAATTGTGATTGTTACCTAACCGTATTCAACTACCAAATAAGGGGGAAGAGAAAAAGAAAAAGTACGATGTATTGGAAATTTCATTTGAAATAGATTGATTGTTGCTCTAGAGTCTAGACCATCTCAAGTTGTTTGATTTAATTCAAAATCTATTTTTTTTAATGAACCAAACTAAGATTCTCTACTCTCAAAAGTCTAATCACTTAAAATCGATTTTGAGTGTTTAAATAAGGGGAAAAACTCGATTCAAATGCCACCTTATAGTGTGAATGTAGGAAGACAACTATGACTAATATTTCAAGATAGATGACCTACATAAAAGCTAGTCATAGACAATTCTAGTGACTTTTTCCGACTCCATATCTTGAAACTCGATCCCATGAGACACTACTCCGATAGTCCGATGCTCATGTTGAAAATTTATGAAGAGAATAATAGGTGTTTCTTTTTTCTTATAAATTGAATAATTTCTTAGAGTATTAGGCCACGTTTGTTTTGGATTCTTTTAGTTAGAATCAATTGCATGTGCTCGTAACTGATTTTACAATAATCAAACTTTCAAAAAAATCTGTCATAAATAATCATGTTTGGTTCACACTTTAATAAAAATGAGTATTTGTCAAAAAAAAAACAAAAAAAGAGATTCTCTGTGATTAATTCCATTTGGTTCATAGGTTCCATGTGGCTTGCTTATTCGGTTATTCTCCACATTCTCAAAACCCACAAAATTGTGCTAAAATCAATTATTATTTTTGGTTAAGAAGGTAAATGAAAACCTAAACACACGCAATCAGACCTAAGGTTAATATTAAGGGGTTATAAGGGTAAACCGACTCAATCACTCCAAAAAGACTTGACTAATGGAGGATTGTTGGACCGTTATACACTCATGCGAAATCTATTATTACCCAATTGATATGGGATTAATAGGGGTACAGTAACATTGCTAAAATCAATTTTATTGGCCCAAAACATCTCCCTTCCCAATTCATGTAAATGCAATTTTTCCAAATTCCACCCAGCAATTTTTTTTTTTTCCAAACCAAATAGAATTTTTACTTACCAAAAAGCGCTTTTAACTTATTCAATTGGTTACCAACCAAATAGCACCTTACACACTTGGCTAATCATTGCCAATTCAAAAACTTAAAAAAAATAAAAACAAACAAGGTTAGATTGCTTAGCCCTAGGAGAGTGAAGGAATCTTAACCACAATTGATGTGTGGTAAAAGGATAAATGAGGACTGCACATTTGACTACACAATCATTTGACAGTAAGTTAAGCATTTCCCTTTTTGAATAGATTTGATTTGAGCCCGTTTACAAGAGTTTATGTCGCCCAAATTCCACCCATTGATACCCTTATGTTTGGTTGTTGAGAAAATATGTGACAAGAGAGAAAATAAAATAAATTTGGATAAAACGTAACTAAGAGTTGTATTAGAAATCCAAAATTTTATTTTATTTTGCATGTTTTCATTTATTTTCTCAGCAATCAAACATGCTTAGGGTGCGTTCGTTTGACGAAAAAGTGAAGGAAAGTAAAAGAAAAATAAGTTTGCTTGCATTTTTCTCGTGTCGGTGTGCAAGAAACACACTTTCATTTTCTTACACGTTTTTAATAGTGACAAACCTTTTTTCTATTTTTTTACGATTATTTGAGAAAAAAATTAAGTTTCTTTTCTTTCACTCACATTCTCGCCAAACGAACACACTTTTAAGAAAAGCATCATTGCCTTGCAAACTAATGTGAGAAGCGAAAAAATTCGACATAGAGATTCAAGACAAGGAAGATATATGGGAAGATATTCACAATAAGGTATGATGCACCAATCAATTCTCATGGAAAACACGCCCTCCTCATTAGATTAAGGTAACTTGAAACAGAGTTGATAGTTCTTATGGGGGCGATGCTAGTATATTAGAGGCCGTTTGGCATCGATTCTGATGATTATCTCATTCCGGAAAATAATTCATTCTTATAGGTTTTGATTCTTATAATTAATTATGTTCAATGAACACGTTTGGTAATTGTCAGCCAGAATCAATAATAAAGAAGAGAAATAACAAAATTGCGTTTGGATCAAAAAATAAAGTGAATAAAAAATAATATTATTGTACGCATTAAATATAATTGTATTAATTAATATATTCATAGGTGTTATAAAATATTAAAAAAAATTATTATGTTACATCTGTTTTGTCCATTTTCATGTTTACCTTGTTCGTTTTAAACGCGTTTCTTATAATTGATTTTGAGAACCACACTTTTTTTTGTTCCGTAAAATTTATGCCTAAAACATAATGATTCCTAAAATCGTTTTCTAAAAATGAGTTGCCAAATGAGTTTATACCGTTTCTATTCTCGGGATAAGAAAAATTGTTCATAAGGAACGATGCCAAACGGCCCCTTAGATAGAAGTGTATTCCTCTTATGGTTCCATTTCTATGATAGAAAACTGCACCACTGTGTTGGTTGGTACTAATTATTATTGATTATTAAGGCTAGTAAATGATGAGCCCTCCTACTTTCCACATTAGAAGAAAAGAAACTCTCCTTCTTGAGATTCAACATTCATATGTATTCTCGTGCATGTACCCTATAACTCTCCTTAAAAATACACGCAACATCCTACAAATCAAGGCACTAGGCACAAACTCATATCAGTTGGGCGTATTCTATTGCCTTTAAACTATCAAATCAAACAAAACCAATAGTTTAGTTTGATGATCAATCCCACCATACACAAATGTATGTTACCCTTTCAAAAGATTGTTGGTGTCTTCGCCGCTTTTACCTTCAAATGAGGGGAACACGCTGCCATATTGGGAGCAGGTTTGAGTACATTATGGCTCCATTTGTTTCGATGTAAAATAGAGGAAAACAAATGAATTACGTGGAAAATGTCAATTGTCCTAAAAAAAAAATGTGTAAAAATGATATTTTCCGTCGAATTCATTTGTTTTCCCCTATTTTATATTAAAACAAACGAAGCATAAGTGTAAAGTATTCAACCAATCGTGTACCGAAATAGCGAGTTGATTGGAAAGTCAGATTGCTAAAATTCCACGAATTTCTCATTGTTAAATGGAAGGCTGAGATTGCTAGCTATTCTATCACAATGGAATGATTTTGGTTCCCTATAAGGCAATGCTAGGTATAGACACAAATGTTAGCCTTGGAAGCTGTCATTCTTAGATGTTACCTCCCGGCTGACACGTGTATTATTATTAATTTCCTAAAGGTTAAAACAACAACCTCTTTATTTATTTTTAAACAACTCGTGTTAAAACAACAACCTCAAAAACCTCTCCATTAATCGAGGTGATACTGTCTCACCCTTTCCTCCTATTAATTTCAATTAAGATTCACTTGCTTACATCATCTAATCTTAGCTTTTAAAAAAATTAAAATAAATTAGTCACGGGATTACACTTATTAACCATTATTCAAATGAACTTTGTGAGGGTGAGGAGGAATCGTCTCCTCAGGGGACTATTGCTCCAAAACACTATGCTTCTATACAATACTTTGTGTAAGGGATAAAATTCGTAAAAATGAGTAAAAAGAAGGGGTAAAATAGGAATTTCTCATGCTAACAAATTCTAACAATTTAGCCGACATAAGCCCACTTGGGCTATGTGCTGGCTCTCTTGAGTGTTGTTTGACAGGTGACCTCATCATGACTACACAAGTCATGATGACTCCAAATGCTTATAAATAAGCAAGAATCACCAGAAAGAAAAAAAGGATGGTGCGGAAGGTAAAAGAAGAAATAAAGGACAGAAAAAGAAGAGGAAGAAGGAGATCTGAGAAGCTTGAGTCATTCACACCCCTACCCCGAAGGACTATGCAGGCGGCCACTCACCTGATTCTCTCATTTTCCTTTGGTGTTATCCGGCTACTTGATGCTCTTTATGGCCTCACAATCTATTATGGTCACCGGATTCTCTCAAATAGGCCATGAATAGTACCGAATCCGTTGTCGAGTTGTCTGATGTGAATAATGTCAAATCCGTTATCGCGTTGTCTGCTGTGACTAGTGCCGAATCCGTTGTCGCATTGTTTGTTATGAGTAATGCTGAGCTCGTTGTCCGTTGTGAGTTGCACAAGGTACCCGTTGTCTGATGCACAACGTATACGCTGTTTGTGCCTTATCCGAGCTGCGTTGTCAGAGCTACGTTGTTTGTGCCTTGTCCGAGCTACGTTGTCAGAGCTACGTTATTTGTGCCTTATCCGAGCTGCGTTGTCAGAGCTACGTTGTCTGTGCCTTGTCCGAGCTACGTTGTCAGAGCTACGTTGTATGTGTCTTATCCGAGCTATGTTGTCTGAGCCATATTCTTTGTGCCTCCTGAGTTACAATCTCCAGAGCATAACACCAGAGCTTGTCCTCAAGCGCATATACCTAGTGACCTCACGATAAGTATCTCTATACTATTATGTTCATATGTTCATGTGCTTGTGCCTTATACTGACTTTATCATCGAAGCTTATTTCAGGGTGCACACCGGCCCCCTCAGACTCATTCACAGGTGGAGTTTTGCTATTATTCCTCTACCAGCAAAGCAGCTACAGACGTGTGGCATGTTTGAGATATTTTTTCCTTTCAAAATGGCGCCGTCTGTGGGAAAGAGACAAAAGAGCTTAAACAATCGCAAATAACGAGCGCCTTCTACATCTGAATGGGGCTTTCACTGCATGACAACAATCAAGAGGTAATTATCGAGTGCATTCTCATCCTCAAGTGATTTATCAATTGAACTGTCCAGTGCATGCTCTAGTGAATTTTCAATATCAAGTGAATTTCGAAGTGACTTATCAAGTGAAAGATCAAGAGAAACGACCAGTGCCATATCAAGTAAAAAACATCGTGAATGCAATGTCAAATGATGTCTTATCTGATATGTCTGAATACGGTGATGGGACACTTGTAGCTTCTTAATAACATGTCATCCGAGCAAGGTGTCTTACCACACGGTTCAACACATATCTAAGCATGATGCTCACTACGGGACCTCTGTGACTCAGTCAGATGCATTGCCCGTTAAGCGACCAATTGACTTATTTTTATGCAATGTCATCTGAGCATGGTGTCATGATGCCCCGTTACGAGTCATTTGCGTGAGATAACATTTGTCTATATTTATGATGATTTTTACTGCAAACCCATCCGTGTGTTTATCAAGTGAATCCTTGTGTTCATGCAGTTTCACGTGTTCATGCCCCTTCCCGTGCTCAAAGTACCTAATGACTTCATTTTACTTGGTATTGTGATACATGTACATTCCCGTGCTCTCTGAACATGCTCTGAGGCACTATGCACGAGAAGCAATTGCTCTGACCTGACTAGGGGCTGATACAAGCATTCGCTGGCACAAGCTCGTCCTCGTTGATGAAAGTTCTTCTTTGTTGTTCGTAAGCTCGGTCTCGTTGTCAATGATTCGCTCTAACTCCTCGGCGAGCTCTGCCTCCACAACATCATTCTTCATGCGAAAGCACAACGTATTAGTGAGAACGAAGCATCTACAACGGAAGAGGGCGGAGAGCGGAACACAATCAGTGTCTGCGGACCAGGTAGATCCATGTTCCTTTTCACGCTCTAAGCAAGTTACTTGTTTGTTTGTGTAACATGTAGGATATCGTCTTTGAGAATTTTACCCATGAAGTATTCTCGACACCTCGAACGGAGTCCAAGGCATCGAGAAGGGGCTAAGTGTAAAGGATAAAATTCGTAAAAAAGAGTAAAAAGAAGGGGTAAAATAGGAATTTCTCATGCTAACAAATTCTAACAATTTAGCCGACATAAGCCCACTTGAGCTAAGTGCTGGCTCTCTTAAGTGTTGTCTGATAGGTGACCTCATCATGACTACACAAGTCATGATGACTCCAAATGCCTATAAATAAGCAAGAATCACCAGAAAGAAAAAAAGGATGGTGCGGAAGGCAAGAGAGGAAATAAAGGGCAGAAGAAAAAGAGGAAGAAGGAGATCTGAGAAGCTTGAGTCATTCACACCCCTACCCTGAAGGGCTATGCAGGCGGCCACTCACCTGATTCTCTCATTTTCCTTTGGTGTTATCCGGCTACTTGATGCTCTTTATGGTCTCACAATCTATTATGGTCACCGGATTCTCTCAAATAGACCATGAATAGTGCCGAATCCGTTGTCGAGTTGTCTGATGTGAATAGTGTCAAATCCGTTATCGCGTTGTCTGCTGTGACTAGTGCCAAATCCGTTGTCGCGTTGTCTGTTATGAGTAGTACTGAGCTCGTTGTCCGTTATGAGTTGCACAAGGTACCCGTTGTCTGATGCACAACGTATACGCTGTTTGTGCCTTATCCGAGCTACGTTGTTAGAGCTACGTTGTCTGTGCCTTGTCCAAGCTACGTTGTCAGAGCTACGTTGTTTGTGCCTTATCCGAGCTGCATTGTCAGAGCTACGTTGTTTGTGCCTTATCCGAGCTGCGTTGTCAGAGCTACGTTGTTTGTGCCTTGTCCGAGCTACGTTGTATATGTCTTATCCGAGCTATGTTGTCTGAGCCATATTCTTTGTGCCTCCTGAGTTACAATCTCCAGAGCATAACACCAGAGCTCGTCCTCAAGCGCATATACCTAGTGACCTCACGATAAGTATCTCTATACTATTATGTTCATATGTTCATGTGCTTGTGCCTTATACTGACTTTATCATCGGAGCTTATTTCAGGGTCACACCCGCCCCCTCAGACTCATTCACAGGTGGAGTTTTGCTATTATTCCTCTACCAGCAAAACAGCTACAGACGTGTGGCATGTTCGGGATATTTTTCCCTTTCACTTTGCTAAAAGAAAAATATTCACCTCTTAGGCCGAGGAGGTGATTTAATGACTCAATTCATTTTTTATTTTTTTTTGGCAAACGTCTTTTTTTTTAACTTTCTTTAACTGTGATTAAGATTCATTAAACCGTAAAGCTAAAACACCTAACTTTGATATTTAGAAAGTAAAAAAAGATAATCACAAGGAAGAGACTTATTAACCATAGTTCAATTTGAGCATTGTGAGGGTGAGAGGAATAATTCCCTTCCCTCCTTTAAAGAGTGCTGGTGGGGTAGTTATTAAACAAGGCTTGGGCCGTTAAAAAGTTCAAGTATCTTTCGTTTATTTAGTAAACGAGTCGAGCTTGGACACCATTTTCGAACTTGTTTAGTAAACAATCCAAACTTGAACACACCCTTGCTCGGCTTGATAAAAGCTTGGTTCGATTATATATACATATTAACCTACAAAAATATTTAAAATATATTTATTTTATTTAAATACAAATATTAAGTACATGTCTTATATACTAATAAAAATTAATAGTATATAATGTATTTTATATGATAAGAATACCATTTATATAATTATAATCTTCTACTAAAATTTTACTTAACACTGTGATTTCTTTGCCTAGGACAATAAAGTGATTTTTTAAAAACTAATATAAATAGTTACTAGCGGGTGGCACGTGCGATGCACGTGAGAGCGAGGGGAAAGAGTTAACCATAGTTAATAGGAGTTAAAAGGGATATGTGTTAACCCACGGGTGCAATTGAACTCTCCCCAAGTACAATCACGATTGACTGTGATTTTATTCTCTAAATAGATTGAGATAGATGAGGGTAGTTTGGAAATTAAAGTAAAACATTAAATTAAAGTTTGGTTTTATATGAGAGTAGTTTAGGAATTTATGAAAATTCAGGTTACAACTACATCTCCCATTATAATAGTAAAGATATCCAATAAAACAAGCTGCCCGTGAACTATTTGAGCTTGACTAAGTTCGGCTAGTAAAACTTGAGCTCGTTTATTTAATAAACGAGTCAAGCTTTAACATGATTTTCGAGATCGTTTAATAAATGAATAAGCTTGAACATACCACTACTCGGCTCGGCTCGATATCACCCCTAAGTGATGGCCCTACTCTTAGTTAACTCTTACTTTCACCCTCCCCTAACCATCTATCCATTATGCAATGATTAAAGTACCCTATTCTCATTTTTAAAAAATACATAGGTGATTGGTAGATGATAAGAGTACGAGATGACAGAGTAGGGCTAGCATTTCTCTTCCTCCTTCTCCTAAGAGCATCTCCAACCCAAAACTCTGTATCTCTCCTCTAGTGTGGCATCTCCTCTATATTTAGTGGAGATGGGGCTCACTTTAAAGTTATTTGCTCAAATGGGAAGAATCTCTATATCACTATTCCTACTCTAAAACTCAAGGGGTGGATACCTTTGAGGTCGACACGTGTCCCTTTTGACACCCCTTAATCGTGGTTAAGATTTATCCACCCATCCTTGGTTTTTTTAAATATTAATTATTTTTTTAAAATTAAAAAACTGTTTGTAGAGTTTTTTAATATTAAAAACAATTTTTTAATTTTTTAAAATAATTAATATAAAAAAAAACCAAAGATGGGTGAGTGAATCTTAACCACGGTTAAGGAGGTGTCAAAAGGTAAAAGGACATAATCGGTATTTTAACAAAGATTGAAAGACAAAAAGAGGACACAAGTTGTATTGTAAGAACATGAATAAGTTATAGAGGCCATTTCTATTTTCTCTCCCAACCTCTAAATATAGAGGCTCACTGTAGTAATAGAGGCCGGCCTCTAAATATAGAGTTATAGAGCCTGGTTGGAGATGCTCTAGAGGCAAAAGATTAGTTATGGTGGATACCCGAGCCAAGCTCTCGCGCATCCACAAATGATTGGGCACTTGACGATAGTTTGGGGAAGAATTAATTTCATTTTATTCCCATGATTTTGACTTCTCCCCATTTCATATCTCTCCTCTTTAAAACGCCACTTGTCCTATCATTTGTGGATGCTCGAGCGCTTGGCTCCGGCATCCAGTAGAGCTAATCTTTTGCCCTTCCTAAAAAGCGTTACTCGAGTCTTGAGTGGTACAACGTTCGACTTGTTGCCGGTATCTGCACGCCGAGAATATCGAATTCTAGTCATAAACGTCAAAGGTGTCGACCAGGCATCGTCAGTTATACCGACAGAACAGTGGATTATAGGCCGCTTACCTAGGCTTTGGACCATCGATTTTTCGGACTACAATCTGAGCCGTCTCTCTAACGCAACTTGATAGTGATTGCTGTGCACGCGCATATATTTTGCGGGTGACATTTTCCGACACAAAAAGGCACGTGAGTCATGTGCATGGAATGCGCATGACGCTATCACTTCTTATTTATTTGGTATAGCATGACGCTAGCACTACTCCAATGTCTATAAGCTATAGGGGCAACGGAAAACAACTTCATAGGCTGTTTCATGTTTTACTAAAACGGTACCGCAGCCGGACCTACAATGGGCTATGATGTACACGCGTATAATTATGATTGGCTGGTCACTAAGTGTCACGCTTCTGATGCTCGTATCTATTTCCGGGATTCCATATTTTAATATATTGTTAAATTACTAAAGTAGCCTTAGTACTTATATGAATCACACAATAGCCCTTTTCGTCCGTAACAATCTCACATTACCAAATTACCCTTATTGCAGTGATATTTACTATAGTTAATGAATAATTTTTGTATGTTTTTCCTTTTTTAAAAATGCTAGTATTCAACTAGGGTTCCTTTTACCCCACCTCTTGGTACTCGGTAGGGGTGTGCCCTTCAATGGAAGGAGGTCAGGGATCCAATCCCCGCAAGGATATGAGTTGCAAGAGCTCCAATGCCCAAGCTAAATCTGACGTATTGACTCAATTAACATAAATAAATGATGCCTACACCAAAAAAAAAACTAGGGTTATTTTTGGAGCGAGTGTGTGGATTTACTATCATGGCACCTCGACGGTTACTTTGTTCTGTTCGTGTGTGTTTAGTGTTCCCTTGTCTATAACCAAAAACAAATATAAAAAAGTAGGGCTCTATTTGAGTCAGCTTGGCCAAGCTTGAGCTTGGTTTGAACATGCTTAAAGTTGGCTTGAACTTTATTCAAGCTTGAATGTTCAAGCCTGAGCTTAGCTTGAACAAGCTTGATTGAGCATAAGCTCAATTCGACATTGAACTTTATTTAAGTTGGGTTGAGCTTGGATTGATTAAGCTTGTTCAATTTTTATCAATTTTGAAATTTTAATTTATTATCAAATTAAAATACAAGTAATTACGCAAATTAATCTAATTATACCCAAAAATAAGATTCGAGTATATCTATCCTTAGAACAGAAGTAGAGAGTTAGGATTAGGGTTTAATTTTTTAACTTCTCAATTTTTTTCTCTTATTAATACCTCCTATTTATTTATTGTAAGTTAAAAAATATTATTATATGTTAATATAGATAACATTACCTAAAAAATATCATATATAGTATTTCAAATTGAGTGGAGCTCAAGCTGAATCAAGTCTTAAACAAGTCAACATGCGAGTGGAGCTCATGTCGAATCGAGCCGAATCAAATAAGGTCTGACTTAAGCTTGGCTTGTTTAAACAATTGAGCTTAAATAAAAAGATTAGTTTGGTTGTGCGAGCTTAAAAATATCAACTTGAGCTTGACTTGAACGAGCTGAGCTCACGAGCTAGCTTGACTTGAACGAATCCCCACAGTCAATCGCCGACGAAAATTAGGGTGTCAGCGGGTTGGGCCAGACCAGGCTGGGTTGATTCAATAAGGCCTGTATAATAAATGGGTTGGGATGAACTTAGTTTTAACTATGCCAAGATCGTTTAAGATTTCAATAGAAAAAAACTCCTTCATTCCTTTATTAGAAGAAGATCTTGGTAGCGAACATGGGATCTCGCACTAAAATGACATGTTTGTCTAAAGTTCGTGATTGTTGTTAGTGACCTCTAATTAGGACCGTCAATAGTTAATTATTTATCTAATTACTTGACTTATCATACCTATATTAGGAGGATAAGGTTATGGATTTCTTCTTTTAATAATAACTATGTAAGTGATTGGTAATATAGAATATTGACCCATTTATAACTAGGTAGAGTTTTACCGGACTATTTTGCTCAATTATGTTAGGGTAATTTGATAAATACCTTTAAATTCTAATTTAGTTACACCTTTGTGGTTTAGACTACATGGATGACATGATGGTTTAATTTCTAGAGGAGTGCAAGTCCTAGATCCAGTAAGTCAAAAATTTTTCAAAGACACAAAGTAGGTGTAACATGTGGTGTTGCACCCTATAATAGGGAGATGGTTTGACACTTGTTGCTACTATCTTACATCTTTGGAAGACTACAATTGGGGTTAGTAATTCTGTAATTTTTATGAGAGTTTTTTATTTATTTATGAATGAGTTAAGTATTTGGTGGTGCCATGTTTTGTTAGATTTTTATTATTTCATAATTTTGTAATTCGATGTTTTCGTTGTTATTTATGAATAAGACTGATATGTGGTATGCGATTCATAATTTATCTGATTTAACACAAATAAACTATAATTCAATCAATTATCCACTATTTACCAATTACCTTTTTGTCTAATAAGTAATTATTACTTTTTATCCTATTCGACGATATGAATAAATTGATATTTTAACGATCATATAGAGTAGGGATAAATCAGGTAAAAAAACTCCTAAATAAGCATGGAAAAGTTTTTTGCAACCCGATTATCTATTCCCAAGTGGATAATGGCATAAGATAGCGTGGTTCATGTCAACCCATGATTTCACTGTTTTCTAAATTGTCCGATCATTTGGCCCTAACTTTGTTTTTCATCCATTATCCCAATATGAGAATCAGTCCAACCACCAAATGGTCTCCATCAAAAGTCATATACCAAAATGTGACTAAACTCACAATTTTTATTTTTTTAAATAAAAATTTTCTATAAAAACAATGACAAAATCTATTTGTATTAGGCTATTAGCGAAGGACAATGTTGTCCTACATAGGGCCGTATTCGGGCGGGCTTTTCCGGGCTTGGCCAAGCCTGGCTCGGCTTGAAAGGATTTGATCTAGGTCCGAAGCCCGGCTCGGCCCAAATTCAAAGGCCTGGCTCGAAGCTCAGCTCGGCTCAGCCCGAATTCATTCAAGCTCAAGCTCGGCTTGGCTTGACTTGACTTGAATATATATTATTTAAAAATAATATTTTATATTATTAATATATATAATAATGATATATATAAATTATTTTTAAATTTTTTTTAAATAATATTCGAGCTGAGCCGAGTCGAGTTTGAGCCGAACCGAGCCTTAATTGAGCTGGGCTTCGAGCAGGGCCGAGCTGAGCCGCATAGGGGTTGGCCCGAGCTTGGTTTGATTGAGTTTTCGAGCTTTTTTTAAGGTTTGACTTGGCCCGTTCGAGCCGATCTCGGACTGAGCCGAGCCGCACCAACGGGCCGATCGAGCTTTGTGCAGCCCTAGTCCTACACCCCACCTCTTACACCAATGGGAGGGTGTGGCCTCTCTGTTGAGGGAGGTATGAGATCCAATCCCCCAGGTGATGAGTCCCAAAGCTCAACTCTCCCATGCTAACCACTAACTATTGATCTACCTCAAGAAAACAAAGTTATCCTATTAAGTTCTAATTACAATGCACTTTACTTAGTTAATAGCAAAAGGACAAATTTGTCATATCATTCACCAAATACTCACCCCTACCAGTCTACCTTATAGGATGGTAAAATAAGGGGCATTTCAGTTATTTAAACAAATAACAGTGTCGGTTACCTAATAAATTCCATATCCCTTTAATCTTTAGCTAGAATTTACCACTTCTAGGGTGCTTATTTAATGCAACCTTTTCTCTATTTGGCGGGTATGTGAGCAAACGGACGAAAAGAGCCCCCCAATAGCGAGAGAAAGAAAGATCAAACGCTTTGAAAACGGGGGAAGAAAGAAAGAGAGCAAAAACCAGACCAAAGATACAGAGCTAGAGAGAGAAGATCAATCGCTCCATTCCCCAAATTCCTCTCTCTCTCTAAAACCTCCCTCTCGATCGAACCTTCCAGACCCTTCTAGACCAGTCCAGAACCTTCTAGAACCCACCATCTCCATTTCTCCCTGTAAATTTCTGTAAGGTATACACAAAACTAGTCCGTACAAATGGAGTCATACGGCCGGAATCCGTCAATGGAAGGGTCACAATCGGATCTGCCGGTGGAATGGAACTCTCCGGGAGCTGAATCTGGGCTCGAAGGTTGTTCTTATGTTCTTGCATTTCAATTTCATTTAATTTCGATCGAATTTTGCATTTTTCAATCTGAATTATTAGGGTTGATGCAAAGTAGAGGTTTTTGAATTGGGTTTGGTATTGATTTTGCAAATGCAGAATCCATGTGGCAGTTGGGATTGGGCAGCAGGGATTCATACCCGGAACGGCCTGGCGAGACTGACTGCATCTACTATATGCGTACTGGATTTTGTGGCTATGGTGCTAGGTGTCGTTTCAATCATCCTCGAGATCGTAGTATGGTAATCACTTGATCACTGTTTGGTCTATTTGAATTGATAGTGTTTAGGGCTTAATTAGAGGGTTTTGATCTGTTTTTTTTATATGGTTGTGCCGATTCGTGGGGTTCAATTCAGTAAGATGTTGCAATGTTGGCGATTTCGAGTAGTTTCGGATATAGATTTTGCACAATTTGAGTATTTTGATGTTGCGAAGCCATGAAAAACCCGTCTTCCTGAAAAAAGTTCTTCAATTTTGGTTATTGAAACAAGATCTATGTGCTCAAAAACTCATAAACTGAGAAATGGGTATTTCTCAATTCAATTTAAATGGTGAATACTGCTCAGGTTATGGGAGCGGTAAGACCTGGAGGTGGGGAGTACCCGGAGCGGGTGGGCCAACCTGTATGCCAGGTATTCTGTTGTCTAGCATCGTTGATTGATTGTAAATATTGAATATATGCCGGATGCTTGATTTGGACTGATGTGGAATCATGAAAAGCATGCAAGAAACTGTTCTCTAGTTTGATTCTCTATTCTATAAGAAGAGTTAGTTCATTTTGGTAGTAATTATGTTGTTGCTTAATGAGCAGTATTTTTTGAAGACTGGGACTTGCAAATTTGGTGCTTCCTGCAAGTTCCACCATCCAAGACAGGGAGGTGGATCAATGAGCCCAGTGTCACTGAATTGTTTCGGATACCCACTACGACCGGTTTGAATTCCTTCACTATTTTCTTGACTAATTCATAATCTTCCATTTATTGGCACAAACTCTGGAGAAGTTTGTACTTCAGTCCTCAGTTGGCTCAAAATGAGATTAATTGCAACAGGGAGAGAAAGAGTGTTCCTACTATGTGAAAACTGGGCAGTGCAAGTTCGGTGTAACCTGTAAATTCCATCACCCACAACCAGCTGATACATCAGTACCAGCGCCTGCACCTACATTTTATCCAACGGTGCAGTCTCATATGGTTCCTTCACCTCAACAATTTGGAGGAATGCCCACCAGCTGGCAAGTTGCGAGGCCTCCGCTGTTGTCTGGTTTATATGTGCAAGGGCCTTATGGTCCTATGCTGCTTCCCCATGGGGTGGTTCCTTTTCCGAGTTGGAGTCCTTACCCGGTATGTGATTAAAAACAATTTCTCTTACTTTGGATTTTGTCTAAAATAGTTTGCATATTTTACTGGGTCGTGAGTCCTTCTGACGCAGGCACCTGCAAGTCCAGTAGCATCTCCTGGTACTCAACCCACTGTTGGATCAGGCCCGCTCTATGCGGTATCACAGCTATCTCCAGCAGCACCTGCATATGGAGGGCCATACACCTCCTTACGTTCATCTGCTGGCCCTTCAAGCAGAAGCCAGAATGAACACATATTTCCAGAAAGGCCTGACCAACCCGAATGTCAGGACTATATAAGAACGGGAAATTGTAGATTTGGATCCACGTGTAGATATCATCATCCTCCAATATGCTCCCTCAGCCCCATGGGTCTCCCTTTGCGTCCGGTATGTTTCTTATTCCATGCTTTTACACTTGAGTTCAGATTATTAGTTGTTTTTACTTGGGACTGAGAGAGTCCCAATAATACAGATCCATTACATTCAGTTCTTTCCTATTGAAAGAAATTATTATGAAACATAATATTTGAATATTACTTAGTTTTTTTTATGCAGAGCTTTGGTTCTCACATTCCTGGTATGCATGCTTAGCTGCTTCTGTATCAACACAAAATAGCAGCAATAGACCCAAAGTTCTCCGTCTCATTCTGTTTTTACATTTTATCTCTTTTATATTTAAATATGTTTTGAATGTTTGTACAATTTCAGACCGAGGGAATTTTTGTCAATTTGGTCTCTTAAGGGAAATTACTCTCCCAATTTGCCATGGAGGAAATCGTATGTCTTATGATTTTCTTGGATCAGTAAGTAAGATCATGTAATAAAAGAGGGAAAATAGTATAAAAGAAGGTATTCACCGATTAGTGAACTCAGGAAAAGAAAAACAGGAGGGAAATAAATACTTTGCCTTCATACCTACCCTCTACAATTATTGGAAGCCCTGCATATAATCAAGAATAGAGACAAAGTCAAGATCCTCAAGGTCATACCTTAGCAAGCACCAACTGCCAAGAGAGAAGGATCTTTGCAATAGAACCAAAATAGCTTCTTGAGAGGAGGAGGAATTTTCGAAAGCGTTGTTAGTCCTCTCCTTCCAAAAAAACCAACAAAGAGCTCTCAGGAGCAGACACCAAAGTATCTGCCTAGAGTGCTGGAGAACCCAAATAGATCATCCGGGTAAGGATTCCCTGAAAATTGGCGGAAACACCCAGTGTATCCCATGTGGGAAAGGATTATGTTTCATAATAGTCTCGCTAGAGCGCAATGTAGCAACATATGATCAGCAGTCTCCTTCTCAACTAAGTGCATAAAGCATCTTGTTTGCCATCCTCCAACTTATATTTTCTGAATGGTATGCAGTGAGGATTTTATCTAGGGTGTCAGTCCGAAGGAAGAACACAATCTTAGAAGGGAAACCTGGGTTCTATCTTATGCTATGCTTTGTGTCAGTTTAAATTTAAAAACCTGGTTGTGAATTTTATCTTAGTCCAATATGCCTTGTGGAAGGAAATATCAGAAAATAATTTCAGAGATATTTTAATGCAAGTCCTCTTGTAATTGACTAGTTGTTTTGCAAACTAAAACAAATAGCTAGAAGTTTTTGTGGAGCAAGTATTAATTTGGTTTAATAGAAGTGAAGCTTTAGAGGAATCCGGAAGATGTTGTAACTTGTAAGCTAGTGGGAAAAAACATTATTGACATAACATTCTATCATAGGCGAGACATATATGGAACTATTATTATTTTAAGTAAAAAGTTCGGAGATTTAGTTTGGAAAAATTGTTGACAGTTTTTTTGAGTACCATTCTTGTGGCAATCCTATATCTGTAGGGAATTTGCTAGAGGGCTTCTATAGCATGATGTAGCTACGGAAGGAATGACCTAATATTTGTGGAACAACCCAAATAATTTTTTTGAAATTTCTGAATTTTTTGACAAGGGTAAAAAGGTAATTTTACCACCAAACAAGGTCAAAAATAGGGTTTAAAGGTAGCAAGTAGGTTAGGGTTAATGTAGGAATGAAAATTAGGGTTTGAAATGGGGTTTAAGGCTTAAGGATGGTTTCAGATTGGCTAAGGGACCAATCTGTAAATTCCAAAAAGTACAGGACTAATCTGTAATTCAGAGTAATACAAGAAAATCTGAAAATTCAATCTTGATTTTATGTTGATTTCGAATAGGGCTTAGATTATCAATTTCTATATATCATCAAACTAGGGCAAACAACTAATAAAATTGCCTTGAGTCTAAGTTCTAGGGTTTAACTGGAGCTCCACAAGTCCTTTGAGTCAAGAAGTGAGGGATACTCTACCACTTTGAGGAGGCAGTCTGTGCTTATTATGCTCTTTTCTATTTTGTCTTCTACTTATTTCTACTTTACATCTCTGTAAACTGTTGTATCCTACTTTATAATACATTTGATTTACCGATCAAAAAAAAAAATCCGACTTAAAGAAAATCTAGAAATTCTGAAATAAGGAAGATCTATAGGTTTCAGGTGGTGTAGATGGATGAGTGGTAGCCTGTAGGGTGCGGCAGCCCCTATGGGTGATCTCTAGGGTATAAAACCCTAGGGAAGAAATCTCTCCCTTCTCCAAGTCTCAAACAACACTTGAACTTCTAACACCAAATAAAACAACAATAATAGCAACGGAAAATCACTTCCAATCAGTCAATAATAATTATATTCAGCAATCAGCAGCTTTAAACTCAATAAGAACACTTCTTATTCAGAAGACCCCTGACAACACTCAACTAAGGGACTTCGGGCCAGAAGAAACTAAACACGGTTTATTGACGGGACTAAGCGACGCGACGAAATAGATCTTTGGCTTTTGAGTATTCACCTCCTTCCCTTGTCAGGCCTTTTCGTCAAGATAGTCCGCTGTTATTCAGGCGAGAGACAGGGGGGGTGTATGATTTGGTTGACTACTCCTATCCGGGGATAGCTATCAAAGGAAAAGGGAACGAGGTAGAACCAAGGCTTTTATTGTTTGGTCCCCATGCCATCCTCATCCAGTCGCTTCTGTCATCCAGATTAGTCCTCTGAATGCCATTTCCCTCTTTGGCTAGTTCCTTTCCTTGTTCAAACGCCTGCCGATGGTAGATTAAATTAAAGAAGAAATGGGGGGCTCTTTTAATCGATCTAGTTGCATGACCTTGAATATAAATGGACGTCTTTTCTTTTTTAGTAGTGGCATCTTCTTCATTTGAAACAGTTTATTCATATGCTTTTGTCTCAGTGGATGAAACAGCATATTTAGATGCAGCAGATGGGGATCGGTGAAGCGGAGGACTACTTGGCTTTACTTTTAGCAGCGTATGATTTGGCCTCTCAATAAGAACACTCTTATTCAAATTTTTTTTTGATCGGTAGAACACTTCTTATTCAAATCTTAATACTCAATATTCAACCATAAACAAATAGCTACGAATGGAGCTATACATAGACCCTTAGAAAACTCCTAATTGGGCTCTAACATAAAATAGAAACTCCTAAATTGACTCATATTCTCTTTAAGCAACACAGAAGGAGAATTAAACAAAATAACATACTTCAACTAGAAATAAAAGCCGGGCTGGTGTGAATTTCCATCATTTGGAGCTTCAGGGGGTATCTTGATTTTGTGGGATAAAGATAGAGTGGAGGTGTTGGAGGTTGAAAATGGGGCTTTCTCGAGTTCTATCCTTTGTCGTTTGATTGGGGATAATTTTACCGGGTATTTACAGGGGTGTACGGGCCATCGGGTGGGTCGGAGGATAAGTATTGTGGGAGGAGCTTGAGAATGTTAGTGTGCGTTGGGAGGCCCTTGGTGCTGGGGGGCGATTTCAACTGTGTTCGTTAGCTTCAGAAAAGAAAGGGGGTCGGTTCCACCGCTAAGATGAATAGGTTTGGGGAGTTTATTTGGAGGCATGAGCTAATCGACTACCTGACTGGAGGGGTCCAGTTTTTGTGGTCTCATTCAATATCTAGTAGGAGAGCTAGTCGGTTTGACATATTCCTAGTCAGCCCGGAATGGGAAAGCCATTCCCTAACGAATTCAATCTTCTCTTCCCAGGACTATCTCGGACCATGTGCCCTATAGTGTTAGAATCTGGCTGTTTCAGAGGAGGTCCTTCTCCTTTTCGGTTTGAGAATATGTGGCTGAAAGATGAAAGATTTAAGGGTTGTAGTGTCTGAAGCTTGGAGGAGTTCAGGGGGGTGGGGGACAGCAAGTTCGTGGTTTAGCATGAAGATGAGAGCCTTGAAAGCGGACCTTAAAGTGTGGAATAAAGAGGTATTCGGAAATGTTAGGTGAGGGTTGCAGGGTCTCCAAAGGGAGATAGAGGGGTTGGATGTGTTCGGCCGAGCAAGGGAACTCTCTGAGTTAGAAGAGGAGGGCGTATGAGTCTAAGCAATTGGAATATTTGGAAAGTGCTGAAACTGGAGGAGATTAGTTGGAAACAGAAGGCGAGACGAGGGGGCTGAAAGAAGGGGATCGAAACACCAAGTTTTTCCAATGTATGGCCAACTTTAATAGAAAGAGGAATTTCATCTCCAAGTTAAGGGTGAATCAGGTTCGAAGGAGGAGCGGAGTGAGATAGAAGACAACGTTATTTCGTTCTATAGAGGGTTGTATCGTGAAAGGGGAGTTGGAGGCCGAGGCTGGAGGGGCTTCCCTTCGATAGATTGTCTGAAGAGCAGAGAGTGTCTTGGAGCGACCGTTCGAGGAGGAGGAGGTTTAGGAGTCATTCGTAATATGGATGAAGTAAGGCTCCGGGACCGGATGGTTTGTCCATGGAATTCTACAAGGAGTGTTGGGAGATAGTGGGGCCAGATTTTATGGAAGTGATGCGGGAATTTTTGATACGGGCGCTTTGACAAGGTGATCAATAACACTTTTGTGGTGTTAATACCGGAGGGGGTCGTGGAGCTTACGGACTTTCGGCCCATCAGTCGGTAAGTAGTGTTGTATAAGATTTTATCCAAAGTGTTGGCTTCTCGTCTCCGGAGGGTGTTGGAATCCCTTGTTTCCCCTCAACAAGGAGCTTTCATGGAGAAGACAGATTTTAGATGGGATTCTGATAGCTAACGAGTGCATTGATGCCCGTATTAGATCTAAAATCCTGGGTTGGTTTGTAAAGTGGATATAGAGAAAGCTTATGATCATGTGAATTGGGGTTTCTTAGATTATGTTCTGGGCAGGATGGGTTTTGGCTTAAAGTGGAGGACGTGGGTGAAGTCATGTATTTCCTCAGTTTCCTTTTCCATTATTCTGAATGGGAGCTCAGTTGGTTTTTTTTTCCCAATTCTAGGGGGCTGCGGCAGGGAGATCCTCTTTCCCCGTTTCTTTTTGTGCTTGTAATTGGAAGCCTTAATTTCGTATGCTAGTGAGAGCAGAGGTCGGGAAGTTTTTTGAAGGTTTTGTGGTAGGTCAACACAGTTGCGGATATCGCACCTTCAGTTTGCTGATGATACTATGATTTTCTGTAGGCAAGGCAGCAGGATCTTCTGTATCTTCGGTGATACGAAGCGGTGTCCGGATGCAACGTTAACCTAGCCAATCTGAGATAATTAGTGTGGGAGAGGTTCCTTGTATGGACCAGTTGGCGGATTTTTTGGTGTCGAGTGAGAGCTCTTCCATCAGTGTATTTGGGCATGCCTCTAAGGGGAGCTTCAATCCAAGCATTTATGGTTCCGGTTATTGAAAGGTGTGCGAAGATGCTAGTCAGGTTGGAAGAATCGCTATTTACTAAAGGAGGGAAATTGACTCTGATTTATAGTACATTGAGCACTCCCGTCCAATACTATATGTCTATTTTGACCATGCCTATTTGGTAGCCGTTCCGCTGGATCGCTTCAAAGGGAGTTTTTATGGACAGACAAGGTAATTCTTTTAAATATCAATTTGGTGGCGTGGAATCAAGTGTGTCGCCCTAAGGAAACCCTAGTACCAAGTTCGGATTCGGGAATTATTCTGGCAGGGGTTTAAGTTCGAAAAAAACGGGCAAAATCGTCAAATTCGGGATAAGTTCGAAAAAATAAATAAAAAATAAGAACGTGATGCCAACTAATCCATCTACCAATCTATATGTATTGACATCTTGACTATGTGTTACATTTATACTTCATTTCTAAAAAACAAGGC
>JABCRI010000684.1:0-65211 GCA_015143295.1 Tetracentron sinense | reverse complement strand
AGATCAGCTCGCAATAGCACATGATGATTTTTTATTTCTTATGAGAGGTCTAGGACTATGTAAGAAGGCCTCAAATAATGTAAGTTTGAATGCTGAAATACCTTAGATGACCAACGAGCTAAACACATAATGGACATTGAAGGGAATATCAAGGAAGGACACGCGAGCAAACTAATACTCGAACTCTGGTTTATGGTAGAAGGTAGGAGTTGAAGGGTGTGTTACCTGCCCTGTACTCCAAATGTCCCAAGTAGTAGAGGTAGAAGATGATGAATAGTAACAACACAAAAAGCAAGTGAGAGAAAAGGAGAGAAAAATTCTCGTCTCTTGTATGAATTCTCGGAGGTATTTTATGTTAACTCAATGCCATGGAATGGCCACAGGGGGAATTTTTTTTTTTTGCCTAAACCATGGGTGCTCGCATATTACCAAATATATCAGGAAGATATGAACCAACGTATCTCATGTGGGCGCCTACTGTGAGTTCAGTCGGTTTCTTTCAGACAACACGCAAAAGTGACCAGCATTAAATGCCATGATAGTACTTTTCACCTATTTGTCAGAGTACAACGATCGCCTCCTGATCACTTCCTCCTGCGAGACGGTCTCGTCGTTAGCTCGAGTCCGTTGTGTATGCCTTAAAATGCGGGAACGGCCTAGTAACTGGAAGATAACGTATTCGCTGTGTAAGACAACGAAAAAGTTGTCGAGAGTACAACGGGTACGTTGTGTATCAGACAACAGAACGTTGTCACAAGCACAACACACATATTGTTCACAAGACTATGAGTACGTTTATGAAGCACACACCGGAAACGTTGTGCAACAGACAATGGAACAGTTCTCTCTTCTAAGCACGTGATCCACGTGTCACACTTTGGTGCACATAACAACACAAGCTAGCTCGTTCTTCAACACTTAATCATTTTAAAGAATTTTATCCCTTACAATTTGCCCCTTTAGGATGCTTGGAACATAGTTTGAAGTATCATAAATGCAACAAAGCTTACCTGACTCTGTGTGAACCAAACGCCGAGGAAACCAAACGTTAGCTCCAGCTGGTATACTCGTGCGAACCGTCACGCCTCATTAATGCATGGTAGGCTGTCTTCATACCTTTTTTCGGAATTCAAAACGCCTTATCTCTCCAGCGGTTATCCTCTTTGTCTAAAAAGACAATTTTTTCCTTGTCCTTACTGTTTCGTTTCTTTGAGACGAAGGGTACCTTGGTTCTGCAGGACATATATTCTGACATACACAGTTTATATAACACAAATGACCATCCTAACCTTGCCTTTTGCGTATGTGCACAGTTCTGGCAGGGGGTATTCCCATCTTCTCCTCTGTTCCCAAAATGCTTATAAACAGCGAAGGGATTGCCTTGTTTGGTCATTCTGTTCTTCGAAGCACCGTTACTCTGCCGAATTAGCGCCTGAAGCAAAGTTCTCCATCTGCAAGCTTTCCTCGTCCTCTTCCTTATTGTGATACGTTTTTCCATCCCACCCTTTGTTTTTCACTCTTTCTTCATTCTTTTTCTCCTCTGGTTCGCTTGTTCCTCTCCATCCTTTCTCCTTTGTGGTATTCTCTCTTCTTTTCTTGCTCTTTGTTTCTGGCACCATGTCTGCTGAAAATCCTCTAGAACCCATTGGTAGAAGTAGTTAGGGCCCAGAGTGATGATGAAGCAAGCTGTACTGCTAGTGCACCATATGGTGCCTACATCGAAAAATCTTCTGCCCTTCACCAACATCAATTAGAATACTTGAACCACTTCAGGAAACGCTTCGATTTCCCTCCTTATGTCCATCTCCACTTCAAAAGGGATGATGCTCATATCGATAAACGTTCCGATGCCTGTTCGGTCGTTTACCTTGCTCAGCTTGAGGTCGGACTTCGCTTTCCTCTCCACCATGTCCTTGATGAGGTTCTCTCCACCCTAAAACTTGCCCCGGGTCAAATGCACCCTAGTTTCTATAAGTATATGTCCATGATGCTCAAATTCATCGAGGACGGATACCCTATAGAAGCCAGACATCTCTTCCACTTCTGTCATGCCGTCAAATGTCGAGGCACTGATGATGGTCTCTACAACTATTTCTCTTGGAATAAGAAACCTCGGTACCCCGACCTTGTCACTGGTATACCTGACAAAGAAAGAGGGTGGAAGGCGACTCCTTTCGTTCTCTCTGGAGGCTGGAAGTCAGAGATCTCTACTGTACCCAATGTCTTCCAAAAAAAACCAGGTAATCGAGTTTCATTGTCCATTGTCCGTTGTCCATTAGATGACCAGTCTCTGTAGTCCGATGTCCGTTGTCTGATATTTCTTCTTTCTACTCTTCATTTCCCGTTGTCTAACACTTTCTTTTAATGTTTCTTGCAGTTGAAGGAAAGAAACTTCCTTTTAAAAAGCTCACACCAGAGGAAGAAAGCGTACTCACAAATATTAAGAAAGCGCTTGGCGGTGAATACATTAGGAGGAAACCTCGTCAACAAGTCAAGAATGCCGTTCTCCAGATCAGTGAGTTGGAGCTCATATCCCAGACACTGTGAAGGCAGCTCGAAGAAACAGAGATAGCAAGAGCAGCTCTGGTGGAGGAGCTCGCAGAGGCCAAGGCATTGGAGGAGACTGTTGAGAAGGCTGTCACTGCCAAACTCTAAAGTCATTATCAACTGCAACTAGACAGGCTCCTGGAGGAGGACAGGGCGGAGACTGAGAAGGAGTTTATGAACATGCTTTGCCAACAAGGTCGTCTTCAGGAAGACAACGAGAAGGACGTGACCACCTTCTCCGAGCTCCAGAGCGAAGATGTACTCGAGCTCGAAAACGAGCCAGAGGTCGAAGGCGTCGAGAAGCCTCACCCCTTCGAAGGTCCTGTGTCTCTTTCTGCTGCTGAACCGTTGTCCGAGCCAACTGTCCCCGACGTGCCTGCTCCTGCTGCTCCTTCTCCCGTTGTGCACTCTTCCGCCGCTGCTACTGAAGAATGTCTGCCGTGATACTCTTTTCTTTTTATGGTTTTCAGATACCTTCTGCAATTCTCTCTCTCCCCTATAGTGGGGTTCTTTTGTGTAAACGCATGTATCCAGCAATGGGCATTTATAGAATGAATCTTCTTCCACTGTCTTCTCTTTTTATTCATCTTTGTCTTCTATGTATATAGTCTACACGGAGTTTCAAGATCTCATATCATATATGCACACAACGAAAGCTTACGTAAGTATTCATATGTTAATAAGACAAAGAACATATGAAGATATTTTAACACATAACACCTGCGTTCAAGAATCCCTACAGGAAAATCAGAAAGAAACTGGCCATTGCTTGCCCCTTCTCTAAATTTCTTGCCCGATACTAAATATCGAACTCATTGAGTGCCACGGCCCACTTTGACATCCTTCCCGCCAACTCAGGTCGTCCCAATACAACTTTCAAGGGATACGTTGTGATGACAATGATTGTATGAGCATGAAAATAAGGACGAAGCTTTTCAGCAGAATAGACAAGAGCCAGGCATACCTTATCGAGCTTGCTGTAATTGTGCTCTGCCTTGAGAAAAGTCTTGTTGATAAAATAAATAGGCTTCTCAACGCCATCACACATCCTGACCAGGACAGAACCAATGGCTTGCTCTGAAACAGAGAGATAGAGATATAAAACTTCCCCAGGCTTGGGAACGGAGAGAATGGGAGCCGAACCCAGATATTCTTTCAAAGCAGCAAAAGCTTGGGAACACTCTGATATCGATTTGAAAACTGAATCCTTCCTCAGCAACTCGAAGAGGGGTTTACAATGATCAGATGATTTGAAAATGAACCGATTGAGTGCAGCAATACGCCCTGTTAGCTTCTGGATCTCCTTCTTCGTCTTTGGTTCCGGCATGTCCAGTAGAGCACGGATTTGAGCTGGATTAGCTTAAATACCTCGTTGACTCACGAGATAACCCAAGAATTTTCCAGAAGTGACCCCAAAGGTGCATTTCTCTGGGTTTAACTTCAGATTGAAAGTTCACAGAATAGAGAAAGGCTCAGTAAGATCCGCTATGAGGGTATTCCATAATCGACTCTTCACTGCGATGTCATCAATATATACTTCCACCATTTTGCCGAGCACTGGCTCAAACATGAGGTTCATCAAACGTTGATATATGGTGCCAACATTCTTCAGACCAAAAGGCATAACACGATAACAGAACAAGCCATGCTCCGTAATGAAGGTGGTCTTCTCTTGATCTTCCTCTGCCAAAAGGATTTGATTATAGCCTGAGTAATCATCCATAAATGATAACATTTCATGGCCAGCAGTGGCATTGATTTGCCACTCAATTCTTGGCATAGGGAAAAAGTCTTTGGGAGAAGCTTTATAGACACCGGTGAAGTCAATACAAACTCTTACTTTTTCGCTCTTCTTGGGTATAGCCACTACGTTCGCTATCCAGTTAGGATACTACACCTCATTAATAAACTTATACTGAATAAGCCTATCTATCTCCTCATTTAAAGCATCATGATAAGCTGGGGCAAGTCTCCTGGGCTTCTGCTTCACTGGAGGGGCAGCAGGATCAACATTGAGATGGTGAAAGATGATATTGGGGTTGATTCCTGTCATATCTTTGTGCGACCAGGCGAAAACATCAAGATTTCTTTTAAGAAAATCCAACAACTTGACCTCCTGTTCTGTTGTTAAACTGGTCCCGATCTGCAACACTTTCGGCTCTTCCTCCATTCCCAGATTGACAACTTTCGTGGGCTCAACGGAAGGTCTGCACGACGTGAGTTCCAAGCTCTCTTCCACAACAGACCCGATCTGTAACTGCTATTTAGACACAATGAATGGAGGAGGGAAATCGCACTTTTGCGATGCCAACTGATCTCCTCTGATCTCTTTGGGCCTGTCCTGCGTAGGATACTTCAATACTTGATAAAAAGAAGAGGGAACAGCTTTCATCTCGTGGGTCTACCATCGACCCAAAATCGCGTTGTAAGGATATGGAGCGTCCAAAACGGAGAATCTCGTTTGTAAGACAACGGGCCCAACCACAACTGGCAAGACGACATCTCCTACTGGTTTCATTGAACTGCCATCAAACCCGAACAGCGGGGTCTGAGTAGAAATGAGAAGGGATGGATCTAACTTCATCTGTGTAAAAGCGTAAAGATACAAGATATCTGTCCCACTCCTCAAATCCACAAGCACTCTCTTGATATCGTAATCTCCTATTCTCATGGTGAGAACAAGAGCATCATAATGAGGCCGGATTACCGTTGCCATATCATGATTGGTGAAGGTAAGTGCCCACTCAACGCATCTCGCCAAAGTCAGCACTTGGCACACCTCAACTTTATGAGACATCCTCCTTGTTGTCGCTTTGAAGTCTCTCTCCACATCTTCCTCCGGTGTTCGTACACGATAGATGACGTTGATAGTCCCCATCGGTGCTCCTCCTCAACCTCCTCCACTGGTGCTGGGATTATTTGAACGCTCTTCTATTGGAGACTGAGGCAATGACTACCTGGTACGCACTACGTCACCATTACTGGAATCCAGATATTCTCCCAAATACCCCTCTTGGACCAGCCTTTCCAAATATTCCCTCAAAATGCGACATCGGTTTATAAGATAACCACGACACTTATGATAATGGAAATACTCATGTGCCCGTGGTCCCAATGTGACATCTTGCACAGCTCTGGTAGGCCACTCGAAGTATGCTTGGTCCTCCATTGACTTCATGGTTGTTGCTGGGCTGACCGTGAAATTGATGCAGTCAGCTCGAGATGCAAAAGGACGTTTCTCATTCACCTGAACACCTCTCCCCCGCTGTGCCTGAGGTTGCTCCTGGCGAGGTTGATAAGTTTGCCTCTCTCGCTACTGCTGGTGATTCGGGTCTGGACGTCTCTCCGTCCTACTCAACTGTTGCTGTTGGTTGGAATTTCCTTCATACGAGCGTCGAACCGACTGATCTCGCTAAGTCACGTACACTACCTTCTCCTTTCTTTCTCTGGGTGGCGAATCCTCAGACGATGAAGACTCGTACCTTCGTCTTTTCTCCTTCCTCTTCGATGAAGATGACCGGCCTGCCCTTTCTATGACATCCACCCCTCTCGTCCTTGCCTTTGGCACAATGGAGACATCATCTTCATATCTCCCAAACTTGGTCACATAAACTATCATCTCGTTCATCTTGACGGGATAGTTGAGAGCCAGAGACTTGTTGTAGCATCCCGAACTTTTCTATATTTAATGAATAGCACTTTCGTGCCTAATTGGTCTTCCTCGTAGTCTAATTAATAAATAAGGGAGAAATCAGAAATTTCGAAACATCAGAAATGTTCATTTTTGAAAGACGAATCCAACGCAAGTTGAATCGTCGAAATCCGACGAGCGAGTCAAAAGATATGGTCAAAACAGTCCAGACCTACAGAGCACCGATCGCTCGGTCCAGTCAGCGATCGATCGGGCCAAAACCGATCGATCGGTAGCTATCGCACGGTCAAGGATTTTGTATGGGGAAATTTTCCTGAGAGTAGTTTTTTGACCGGTCGCTCGGTCAGAGTATCGATCGCTCGGTAGGCAACCGATCGATCGGTCAAAACCACCGATCGCTCGGTCCCCGTGTTTTGCAGAAAATTTTGTAAGGGCATTTTCATCTTTTGGGCGTTAAACCCTTTCTTCTTAAGGCTTGCCCGAGCCTTTAGGGCTTCATTCACATACTTAGAGGATTTTGAGAGTTAGGGAGAGAGGAGAAGGAGACTCTAACCTAGGGTTTCATTTTTGAGGAGGAATCAAAGGGGGTTTAAGAACCCTAGATCCCCCAGCTCGTTTGGCTTCGATTTCAAGGCTCAAACTCTTGTGGGACTCCTCCTCCAAGCTAGGGCAGCACCCACGCACGTTTTTTGAAAGGTATTTCTTCCCCAACTCAAGTCTTCCTCAAGCAAGGGTTGTTCTTTGCCCTTTTTGGAGCTTCAATCAAGGTTCCTACCAAGATCAAGCCTTGATCTAAGGTTAGTACACCTTACTAACTTTCCCTAGCGATAATCTAGGCTTTTTATGTGAAATGTGATTCATGTTAGTAGGTTTCTTTCCTTGTAAAATGTATCATTTTAATAATAGAAACAAGAAAAGGAAAAAGGATATGGATGTGTGGATGGGAGATTGATTGAGGTGATGGGATGCCGAATGTATGATGTGTGGTATGTGTGGTTTGTGTAATGGAAAAATAGAGGATGGGCATTTTACCAATAATGAACTCACTTTGATTATTGGATGGAAAATATGCATTAAAAATAAGAAGATGAACTATGGAGGAACTTTGCATGTGATGTGTTTGACAAAATGCCTAAACTATGAAATAATGATTTGAAGGAAGAAAAAGGGAAATAGGCCTTATACATGTATTCTCATGAATGATGAATGGATTTAAATACCTTGTTGATTACTCAAATTCTCATATGCATATATTGTGAATTGAATGGTGATGTCATACCTCTCTTATTATCCTTATTCCATGGTTGTCACGATTGACACGTACACGAGCACGCATGATAGCATGAACCGAGATTTCAAGAGCATGTGCATATAATAACCAACAAGAAAATATTGCATGTCAAGGAGGTTGGTAGCCCAGGGACATTCGGGTACTAGCCTCTGGCTCACAAGAAAACCCCTAAAACACCTATTATCAAGGAGGTTGGTAGCCCAGGAAAAAAATTCGGGTACTAGCCTCTGGCTCACAAGAAAACTAAACAAGTAATAAAAATCACCTATTGTCAAGGAGGTTGGTAGACCAGGGACATTCGGGTACTAGCCTCTGGCTCACAAGAAAACCATATATATATCAAGGAGGTTGGCAGCCCAGGGAGATTCGGGTGCTAGCTTCTGGCTCACAAGTTACAAGATGCAAGTTTACAAGATGATGACAAGGCTTTCATGCATGCACGCATACATGATTTTCACAAGGCATATCGAGATATGGAAACGGGTTTTCAAGCATGAGTTTTATCGGCGTTTTTGCATTCATGCGCATCAAGATGATAATATTGCTCCATGTTCAATATTATTTAAATTCTATGGGTTTACTATTGCCTGGAATTGATGATTGGTATGGTACTACTCCTTGCATGTTTATTATTGTTATGGATAGCTAGTAGCTTGTACTCGCTGAGTATTCCATGCTCAGTCGTACTTTCATATCGGCAGGTACTGAGGGAGCCCTCGACCCAGAGCCTTGGGTTGAGGAAGAGTATATCGAGGAGAGAGAGCCGTCTATCCCACTGCAGTCTCAGGCAGACCGAGACCTTGATGTGTGGCCATACCTCGACTACTATTGAGGGGAGAGTACGAGAGGGTCTTTTATGTATTTTGACATTTTGATAGGTGGGTCTGTCCACCTTAGACTTAGACATGTTGGTATATATGTTAACTTGGAATACTATGTTGGAAATCTTAGAAGAAAAGAAAAAGTAGTTTACGCTTCCGCAATTTATGTTTAGCTTCCGTGCTCTGATTATCATTGTTTGGTACTGTAATTATCTTATTCATTACAGGATGGTTTGGCAGATACGTGCAGTCACACCTAAAGTATCCCTTAACTCCTAGGGGGTATTTTGGGGTGTTACACTTGTAGAGTTCGGAATGTTTAGGGATAACATTCTTGAAAGCAGCTATGCAGCTTCCCTCATCAACCTTGTCGATGCTGTGGACTTTATCAGTGAAGTGCGAAATAAAATCTCTCAAGGACTCCGCTGGCTTCATCCTTAACGCAAAGAGAGAATCTGCACCTGCTTTTTTCTTTTTATTTATAATAAATTGGTCAATAAAAACTGACCTGAGCTCGGAAAAGCTACTGATAGAGCCAGGGGGCAGATTGCGGAACCACCTTGACACTGCTCCAGCCAGACTATTTGGGAAGGCCTTGCAATAAAGGTTGTCATCTGGATTTTGGACAGCCAACGCATGCTTGAAATCGAAGAAATGATCTTCTAGATCTGTTTTCCCCGTGTACATGGAGAAGTTCGGGGTCATGAACCTGGAAGGGGTATAAGACTGATTAATGGCATCTGTGAGTGGAGAGTTCTCGATGTTGTCCTCCTTTCACGCTCTTGACACGAGCACTGATCATGGCCTCCACCTCTTTAGATGTTATCCAGGTTTTCTGAGTGGTAGCCTCCTCTGCAGCACCTCCTCTAGTTCCTTCTCGGGTTCTCTCTTCGCGTAACTCAGTACGATCAGAAGGATTCCTCTGATCAGCACGAACCGGGGTCCAGCCTACGTCTCCCTTGGTAGGAAGAAGCACAAACCTGGTATCACGAGGCTCTTGTACCGGTGGGGAAGAAGAGAAATCAAGCCGATGTCTCACTGAAGGCCGCTATGATGGTCCATCATCCACTTCAAGCCTACCATACTCGAACGCATCAAGCCTCTCCTGTAATGTCTGTTGTTGCCTGGTGATAAGGTCCAAGACTGATTATTGCCTCTGCAACATCAACAAAATACGGTATGAGGAAGAAGAATCATCAGATGGACCTGCAACTCTCTCAGGTTGTCCAGATGATTGCCCAATTCCTGGAATAAAAGTTTGCATGACAATAGGCGTGAATGGAGTGGTTTGAGAGGTTTGATTCTCATGCACGGGCACTGGGATTTGATCTTCCATGATCATAAAGAGCTAAGGGAGGTTTGTTTATAATTTCCCATAGACGGCGCCAATTTTGAAGGGGAATAATCCAGGAAGGACACATGTCAACAACTGCTTCTCGAACTCTAGTTTACTGGTAGAAGGTAGGAGTTGAAGGATGTGATACCCTGCCCTGTACTCCGATGCCAAAGCAAGTAGAGGTAGAAGATGATGAATAGTAACAAGCACAAAAGCAAGTGAGAGAAAAGAGTAGAAAATTCTCGGTCCTCTTGTACTGAATTTCTCGGAGGTATTTATAGGTTTAACTCAGAATGCCCATGGATGGCCACAGATACCCATACCATGTGTCCAACACTCATTACAAAATATGTCAGACAGATCTGCCACCTAACATATCTCACGTGGGTACCTACCATGAGTTCAGTCGGTTTGTTTCTGATAGCACACAGAAGTGACGAGCATTAAATGCCATGACAGTGCTTTTCACCTATTTGTCAGAGTAAAAAGATCGCCTCCTGATCACTTCCTCCTGTGAGTTGGTTTTGTCGTTAGCTCGAGTCTGTTGTGTATGCCTTAAAATGCGGGAACAGCCTAGTTATCGAAAGAAAATGTATTCGCTGTGTAAGACAACGGAAACGTTGTCGAGAGTACAACGAGTACGTTGTGTATCAGACAACGGACATATTGTTCCCAAGACTATGAGTACGTTTATGAAGCACACACCGGAAACGTTGTGCAACAGACAACGGAATAGTTCTCTCTTCTAAGCACATGATCCACATGTCACACTTTGGTGCACATAACAACGCAAGTGTAGAACCCCAGAATTCATGTTCACTGTACTATGAACAGTGTTTGTGAATAGTGCCCTTGTATGGTGTTTATAAAGGCTTAAAGCCTTTCGTTTTATTCTTGGTAGTATGGTGAGCCAAGTGAAGGTTTTATGTGCGTGTATTGAGTCTCAAAAAGGGAGTATAAATATATTCTAAGTAGTTAAAAGCAAGGGTATATAAATACCCTAAGTACTTAAAGGGTTGTGAGTGAATAGTGCTGTGAAAAGTGCTATAAACAGTTATTGTGAGGTTCAAGGTTCCCTAGGTGCGTGTGAATGATGTGAGGAGTTTATTATAGGATTTATGGTGTGTAAGGGTACTAAAGAACCTGCCTTGGTGTTTATGGTGTCAAATATATAAAAAAAAGGAAGGGTTCTAAGTGTTAAAGGATGAGTGAGGTCTTAACAACCCTCAACTTGTGGGACCTCTATTGTCGTCGTCGCTTATTGGAATTGAGTGATTCATGAGCTATTAGAAAGGTATCAAAACCCTATTCAATATTCATGTTTATCACTTTTCCCAATTTTGAGTCGAAGCTAGGTGAAAGGTGGATTTACTGAAGATGGGTCTGCTGCAAATTCAGAAGTTAGTCTTGGACCAGTTCACTTGTGGGCCCATTTAGACCATGAAAACCTCAAAATTAGGAGTTGTATAAAACATGAAAGTTGTTCCCCTTCGAAAGAAGAATCCAACGAAAGTTGAATCGTCAAAATTAGAACACTGAGTCAAACGTTATGGCCAATTTACCAAAGTGCATTTTTGCAGAAAAACTCGCTCGAGCGAGATCCAAACCCGCTCGAGTGAGATTGACCAAAACCGAGTTTTTTTAGTACCGGGAGCAACCCGCTCGAGCGAGATTGAAGCCCGCTTGAGCAAGATTGCCCATAAATTTTTTTTTTAGGGTTTTTCTCAACCCAAACACCTATATATACCCCATTTTCGGGGGACCATGGTTTTTAACACCTAGAGAAGGACTTTTTGAGAGAAAAATGGGGAAAATTAGGTTTCCAAAAGGGGAGTTCTCTCAAGATCAAGGAAACCCCCAAATTCAATCTCCAATCTTCTCAAGACCAAAAAGGGGAGCAAGAATCGTGCACACCAAGGCTTTCCTCACGAACTAAGCCACGAGGAAACGACCACAAAGAGGATTTCGTGAGAAGATCAAGAGGAGCTTGAATTCTCACTTCCCAAGCAACCACAAGTGGGGATCTTCAGTTTGGACCCTCCTCCATCAAGCAAGGGTTTCTCCACCTTTCAAGTTGATGTTCTTCCTCAAGCTTGGGACCCAATCCAAGGATTTTCTTGAAGATCAAGGTTTGATCTTCAAGGTTAGTACACCCTACTAACTATCTTAGCAATAACCTAGTTTTCTCTCTTAAAAATGTTGATTTTGATCTTTTATCTCCCTTTTTCTTGAAATATGGTATTTTCCCTAAAATATAAACAAGATAAATAATAATGGTGGTGGATGTATGGATAGATGGGGGTTGAGGCGATTGGATGCCCTATGGTTGTGATGAATGTGTGGGATGGAAAATGGTGGATGGGCAATGTATGAATAATGCACACACTAAGATGTTGATGAAATGCATGTTAAGGAAAATGTAAAAATAAGGACTACACCAATGTTGCATGTGAAGTGTTTGATAAAATGCATGAATGGACTTGAAATTCTAAGACTAAGAAATTATGAGTTTAAAGCTTAATGAAATGTTGCGTGCAAGGTGGTTATTGTAAGGCATGTGTGAAATGTTGAACCAAAAACTATGAAGCATGAGATAGAGACTTTTCCCAAATTCTAGTAATTATGATGTGATGCCTTATGATTCTCCTCAATTTCTCATGTGCCTAGAAATGTTAAAATGCTACATGAAATCCTTTGAGTCATCATGCTACCATGCTTTTCACGACTTACTATGAACACGAGCACGCACGCATGCATGAATCGGGTTTTTCAAAAGTTAATGTATATGAGGAACAAGCAAGAACATGAAAGGGATTTTAAATCAAATGCTCTATACAATTGTTAAATTCTCAAGTGATTATAATAATAATTGAATTGCTACATGTTATCCTTTAAATTGCCCATGTTATTATGAACTGCCACAATTGCTACACCAAGCACGCTTCATGCATGGACCAAGTTTTTTAAGCACAAGAAAATGACATGTCAAAGAGGTTGGTAGCCCAGGTGAAGGGTACTAGCCTCTGGCTCACAAGTGAATGAAACAAGTACATGTCAAGGAGGTTGGTAGCCTAGGTGAAGGGTACTAGCCTCTGGCTCACAAGTAAATGAAACAAGTACATGTCAAGGAGGTTGGTAGCCCAAGTGAAGGGTGCTAGCCTTTGGCTCACAAGAGAATGATATGTCAAGGAGGTTGGTAGCCCAGGGATGTGCGGGTGCTAACCTCTGGCTCACAAGAAAGGCTCACAAGAAAGGCTCACAAGATAATGATATGTCAAGGAGGTTGGTAGCCCAGGGATGTGCGGGTGCTAACCTCTGGCTCACAAGTATACAAGCAAGAACAAGTCAAGAGCATGACAAGAACAAGCAAGGCATGTGTGATTCCCACGATATATGAACAAGACAAGAATAAGTTCTAAATACGGCAAACAAGTTTTGAAAACCATAAAAATTATTTTCAAGAACAGGTCATATTTTTGAATATGAGTTTACAATGCATGAGTTAAAGTATGATGTTCATGATTTACTTTACACTGTTATTTCGCTTTAGCTTCCGCACTTTGATTATGTATCTTTTGATGAATTGTATCATGTATGACATATTAATGTTATTACTATTGTTAGCTAGTAGCTTGTACTCGCTGAGTATTCCATGCTCAGCCGTACTTTTATGTCGGTAGGTACACTAGACAATATGTGGACTCTGGTCCCTTGGATCGAGGCAGCTCAGGGAGAGCAGGTGGTTATTCGGATGGTTAGCCAGATGTTAGGGGTTGGCCTATGGCCATAGGGTAGAATGAGAGAGAGAGAGAGACATCTATTTTGGGATTTCCTTTTGGGGATTTTTCATGTGAGCTTGAGTGGGTAACTCAAGCATTTATATTATTGTGATTATTGTATTTTATTCAGTCGTTGTGTATGTTGACACTTGGAATTAAATTTATCTTAAAGAAATTTTTCGGATCACGATTTGGCATGCCTCGTATACTCCTTGCAGGATTGATTAAGGTCAAGTCACGTCGCCAAGGATCCTAACTCCTAGGGGGTATTTTGGGGCGTTACAACAAGCTAGCTCGCTCGTTCTTCAACACTTAATCATTTTTACGAATTTTATCCCTTACAAAAGCATTAGAAGAAGATGCCGGAATTGAGAGGAAGAAAACAAGGGAGTTTGCGATAATAAGAGAGAAATTTCACCTTAAGCAACATATCCATCATCCATTGTTCAACATGAAGTTTTCACAAGTTAAGAAAAAAGACTAATTCAGATGTGCTGAAGAAAGGAAAAAGGATTCAGCTTCTTGAAACAAATAGACTGTAATCTCCCAATTTTAGGAACATTTCTTCTAAAACTACAAATAAATAAATTGTGCAATTTTCAGCTACAGGAAAAGAGCGCTCACCTCAGCTTGACCTTTGGGACCAAATACCCACAAAGCTATGTTGAGAACCTTCTTTCTTCACCATTCACTTTCCGTGTTAGATTAATAGAGAAATAGGAAGTTGGGTTAGTAGATTTCGTACGAGGGAAAGAGAGTCTTACAGAAATAGGAAGTCAAGGAAATATATCATTTATTATTATTTTGCTAATTAGTGGGGTGGAGATCTTTGAGATCCTTAGTTTTAGGAAGTTTAGTAGGAGCCTCTTGTTTTAATTATAAATAGGTGTAATTACTTGAGAGAAGAAATTAATATAAAAATCTCGAAACGATCATTATTGTTTTTCTCTTGTTAGGATCTAGGATATTAACAATTTGGTATCAAAGCAGGTTGCTTTGATAGAGATGGCACCATCGGGTGTACCAACTTGCAGGGAATTAGATCAAGCAATTAGAGAGATGAAGGAGACGATAGACCGGTGGTTCGAAGAGCAAGGGAAGGAAGTGCGTGACTTCCAAGCTTCAATCCTTCATTCAATTGAAGCCTTTTTTAATAACTTCAATACAATCGTCACTTCTCATACCAATGATTCGGTGGTGCAAAATGGAAAAGAAAGGAACTCCAACTACCAGTGTCAAGAAAGAGAGATACTGGCAATCTCTCAACCTATTGTCACATGGTTTGATGATGACAAGATGCTGTGCAAAGAACCAAGAGTTACAAGAGAAGATCAAGCTGTTTCATGATGGGTCATTAGACCCAACATCGTTATCAATTGATCAATTGAAGGACGAGATGCTGTACCACAAAAGACGGCTACTGCTGGCCTCTAATTCTCTATTTCTTTTACCATCATTTTTTGAAACAGGCCCATGATATCCCAACAACAGGCCATTCGAGCTACCAGAAGACTCTCCAAAGAGTCAAAATGTCGCGCCCCAAAATACCCCCTAGGAGTTTAGGGATACTTTAGGAATGACTAAACGTACCTGCCAAACCATCCTGTCATGAACACGATAATTACAATACTAAAACAATGATAATCAGAGCGCGGAAGCTAAACATAAATGCGGAATCGTAAACTAAAATTTTCATCTCTTCTATAGTTCTCAAAATGGTATTCCAAGTTAACATATATACAAAACATGTCTAAGTCGAAGGTGGACAGGCCCACCTATCAAAATGTCACAACTACTCAAAAATCCCCTCGCACTCTCCCTTCAACAGTAGTCAAGGTATGGCCACACGTCGAGGTCTCGGTCCGCCTGAGACTGTAGTGGAATAGACGGGTCTCTCTCCTCTATATACTCTTCCTCGACCCAAGGTTCCAGGTCGAGGGCTCCCTCAGTACCTGCCGACATGAAAGTACGGCTGAGCATGGAATACTCAGCGAGTACAAGCTACTAGCTAACCATAACAATAATAAACACGCAAAGAGTAATACAATATCAATCATCAATTCAAGGCAATAGTAAAATCATAGAATTAAACAATATTAAACATGGAGCAATATTATCATCTTGATATACATGCATGAATGCAAAAACGCCGATAAAACTCATACTTGAAAACCCGTTTCCATATCTCGGTATGCCTTGTGGAAATCATGTATGCGTGTATGCATGAATGTCTTGTCATCATCTTGTAAACTTGCATCTTGTAACTTGTGAGCCAGAGGCTAGCACCCGAATCTCCCTGGGCTACCAACCTCCTTGATATATATGGTTTTCTTGTGAGCCAGAGGCTAGTACCCGAATGCCCCTGGGCTACCAACCTCCTTGACAATATGTGTTTTAGGGGTTTTCTTGTGAGCCAGAGGCTAGTACCGGAATGTCTCTGGGCTGCCAACCTCCTTGACAATATGTGATTTTTATTACTTGTTTAGTTTTCTTGTGAGCCAGAGGTTAGTACCCGAATGTCCCTGGGCTACCAACCTCCTTGACAATATGTGATTTGGGTTTTCTTGTGAGCCAGAGGCTAGTACCCGAATCTCCCTGGGCTACCAACCTCCTTGACATGCAATATTTTCTTGTTGGTTATTATATGCACATGCTCTTGAAATCTCGGTTCATGCTAACATGCGTGCTCGTGTACGTGCCAATAGTGACAATCAAGGGAATGGGGATAACAAAAGAGATATTGCATTTCATTTAAATTCATAGCATATCATGCAAACATTTAGGTGATCAACATAACATTTGGTCGGGTCATCATTTACAAGAACAATTACATAAGGCTTACATCCAATTCCTTTAAGTCATCATTTCATAGGTTAGGCATTTATCAAACATATAACATATGATGTCCATTAATAGTTCATCTTCTTCTTCTTTAATGCATATTTTCCATCCAATCACATAAGGGTAAGTTTATTATTTGTAAAATGCCCATCCTCCATTTTCCATTTTCCACACCACACATATCACACATCATACATTTGGCATCCAATCGCCTCAATCAACATTCCATACACATCCATATCCTTTTTCCTTATCTTGTTTATATTTATTGAGATGATACAATTCATAGGGAAGGAAAGCATAATATAAAGAATCACCATTTACAATAGAAAACCTAGGTTATTGCTAAGGAAAGTTAGTAGGGTGTACTAACCTTAGATCAAGGCTTGATCTTGGTAGGAACCTTGATTTGAGCTCCAACTTGAAAAGAGGAAACATTTTCTTGAGGGAGACTTGGTTTGGGGAAGAAAACCCTCTTGAAATACCTTGGAGAATGCTGCCCTAGCTTGAGAACGAGATCCCCCACGAGCTTGAGCCTTGAACTTGAAGCAATCCAAGTTTGAGGATGATCTAGGGTTGTCAAACCCTTTGATTTCCCTCTCCAATGGAAACCCTAGGTGAAAACCCTCTTTTTCTCCTCCCTTTCTCTCTAAATGTTCTAAGTGTGGTGAATGAGGGTTCAAATGGTCGAGCAAGCCTTTATGGGTAAGGGTTTAACGCCCAAAAGACAAAAATGCCCTTACAAAAATTTCTGCAAAACACGGGGAGCGAGCGATCAGTGGTTATGACCGATCGATCGGTTGCCTACCGAGCGATCGGTGTTCTGACCGAGCGACGGGTCAAAAGTCTGCTCTCTGGAAAATTTCCCCATAGAAAATTTTTGACCGTTCGATAGCTACCGATCGATCGGTTTTGGACCGATTGATCGCTGACTGGACCGAGCGATCGGTGCTCTGCAGGTCTGGACTGTTTTGACCATATCTTTTGACTCGCTCGTCCGATTTCGACGATCAACTTGCGTTGGATTTGTCTTTCAAAAAGGAACATTTTTTATGTTTCAGAATTTCTGATTTCTCCCTTATTTATTAATTAGACTACGAGAAAGACCAATTAGGCACGAAAGTGCTATTCATTAAATATAGAAAAGTCCGGAGTGCTACACAAAACTGATTTTTATTGGCCTGGTATGAGATCTCACATCAGGTGTCACATTAGGGAGTGCGATATAGGCCTAAGAAACAAGGTTGAGAATCTTGCTATTGGAATGGGTATTCGGGTTGGAGTTAATTTTGTAAAATTTGTGTGGCCTTCTAAGAAGAAGCTGTAGAAGAATAGAAAGAAGAAAAAGAAGATGAGAAGAAGAATAGGAGGAAGAAGAAGAAAAAAAAAGCATTTTTTGTCTCAACATTCCTTAACTAGTTTCTTATATAATTTAGTTCTCAACTTCAAACATGGAAGTCAGATTGATTGATTCACAATTTGTTTGTTTGGCTAGTTGAAGAATGCTCTAATCACTTTCAATGAAATGGTTAAAGCTGGGTTAAATCCGGATGGGATCACGTTTGTTGCTGATCAATCTTTATGTAGTCATGCTGGTTAAGAGAATTATGAAGCAACTGACCCATCAGGTTAAATAGTTACAGAATCAACACTCAGAGTGTGAATTAGGCTTTGGATATATAGCCAGTCCTACTTTTGTGCACAAAGTTCTCTTTGACCTTTTTGCACAAATAAACAAGTATCCTTAAACTACAGTTAACAAGTGTCCTTTAACTATAGTTCTAACCTTGGTTTTTAGAATAAAAAATCCAACAATTCAACTGCCATGTTCATTCAGTTTACCCTTCAATTAACAAAGAGTGGCTGCTAGGAAAAGATAATTGACTGTTCCAAGAGAACCGATTACACATGTAAAGATAATTGACTGTTCCAAGAGACCGATTACACATGCAAAGATAATTGACTGTTCCAAGATAATTTCTGGAAGGGGCATACGATATTAATTAGTTATTTTTCTTAGTAATAGTTCAAAGCAGTTGAAGAAGAAAGAACAGATTACACATGCAAATCAGTCTTTGAGATGATTTTCAGTTCCTTGAACCATGCTGAATGTCAAGAACAGGGATCCAGTTTCCCTTCGGCAATTTCCTTTTAAGTGAGCAAGAAAACCCTATCATAGTTCCATTTGAACTGTATATCAGACAAACCACATCCCAAATAAAAACAGATTACATCTGCCACTGCTGTTGCTGCTGTAGATTCACCATGTTCAGCAGTGAGGCAAAGTCCAGAGCTTTATCTACTTTTGTGAGGGAATCAGTTCTATCAACCTTTGTTGTTGCAGATGAAAAACCAGTTGAGGATTTGTATCCAGTATCTGCATACAGAACCATCATATAAATGAAAAAACACATCTCAAATAACAAAACATATCTATACCAAAATGAATAGATAATTATATCCTAATATCACAATTTAAGCTCCCTATATAGAGAACCTGCAGCACACACACACTTTCTCCTCTCTCTTCACAAAGCAATTCCAGCACAATAAATGTTGATTGTATCCTAATTAGGGGTGCCAACGAGCCGAGCTAGGCACTGCTCGGGCTCGGATGATGGAGAAGATAACTTATTCAAGCAGAGGAGCTGGATCCATACCAAAACAAGTAAATAAGAAAAAGAAGAAGAAAAAAAGGAAACTTACATCCTTTTTTCTTTTTGGCAGATTTTCGCTCCTTCATTTTTGTCCGCACAATGCTGTGCACCTCTTCCTCATGTTGCAATTTCAGGGCAACATTGATAAATACAATGTGACATGTTTTGCACATTTCGTCGCAGTTGTGGTGTATATCCTTATTGTGGTGTTGAATGCCACTAATAGACTGAAATGGCTTGCTACATAGGTGGCAAAAAAATCTGCTTCCCCCAAACATCTGTTCAAAAAACAAATGATGTTATGATACTGTTAATGAGGTTATAGATGGGTAGACTTGTATGCCTCACAAATTTTGAAATAGCAACATGATTGGATGATCAACCATCAAGTTATCTCGTTTATTTCAATGATCTACAAAATACAGATATGTATGTTGTTTGAATCTGAACTTATTTTTTGGGAAAATAAATTTAAAAAGCCTACAACCAAAGGTCCTGCTACTTGTAAATCTCATTAAATGGTGTTAAGATTCATTATCTCTTAAGGGTAAATAATATAGCATTAGTATTTAAAAAGAATTAAAAAAAACTCAAAGCTAAATAATTTAAACTTGGTATTTAGGGGGGAAAAAATTTAAACAAGAACTTAAATAACTTGGATGTTTAAATTTTTTCATGAAAAACCAAGTTTAAAGGTCCATTGAAATTCATGAAAAAATCAAAAGAAAACCTAAGTTCAGCAAAAATAATTATCAAGAAAGAATCTACAGAAAGTATTCAGAAAAGTAAAAGCACACATAATCGAGAAACTTTAGAAGACATTACTCAAGAAACAAGAACTTAAATTAATCAGACAAATAATAGGGTTTAGAATGGACCTTTGAAGGTTTTTTTTGAGAAAGAGAGAGACGAGATGAGATATCTCTGTAAATTTCAGTAAAAAAAAACACGAAAATTAAAACCCACAAATCATCGAAACCTCAAAAACATTACGCAAGATCACGAAATTAAAATAAATTAAATTACCTGAAAGAATTTAGGGTTTCGAAACGACCTTTGAAGAATTCTGAAGTTCTTTTTGCAGAGAGAGTGAAAGACGAGAAATGAAAAAGAGAGAGAAGCTTGTATACAAGAGTACAAGACTGATAACCGATAAGTCGTTAAAGCTGGTGAGAGGACGTCACTCGCACTTGCACACTCGCCCTTTTTTTTTTGGGTAAAAGCATTATTTACGTTTTTTTTTCTTGGTTTTTGCATTCGTGTTAAAAAAGGGGAACGATAAGAGACAGATTTAATACTTCTTAATTGTGCTTAAGATTCACTAACCTTTGGGGTCAACCATATAACTTTGGTTTATAGAAGAATATTTTAAAAAACTTAACCTCAAGAGAAAATTTTTCTTAACAAAGTTAAAATGGCAGTTAATGTTGGCTTTGCTAAGCCTTGCCCAAGAAAATGGAGATGTAGGAAGATGACACTTTGTAGGAAACTAAGCAAGCTAGAAAGATACTAAGGAAACTACACTTGAAGTGTAGAACCCCGAAAATTTGGTTCACTGTTCAAGTGAATAGTGTCGAGGACACTAGTATTGTAAGGCCCAAAGGCCCTTATTATAAGTTGGGTTTGGTTAATGAGAGTGAGAGTTTCCCTCATAGACTAAGTGCGATGTGAGTTTCATGTTAGAATCAAGAAGTGTAAGGTGTTTTGAGAAAACATGCAAAGAGTATGAAACCATACTCAAAGCATTAAATGTATAGTGGTATGAATAATGTCGATTCAAGGGATTTGTGGCGACCGGGGCCTCTCATGCATGTTGGGTTGTGCCCCATGATCACCTAGGTGTGTTAAAAACCTATGGAGTAATGAGTCATGAGGTGTTAGTATGGTTTTGGAACCGAAGGAAAGGAGTGTGAAACACTCGAAATGTTCTGAGTGTCAAGAATGGGAATGCCTTGGCATACCCTTGACTTTAAATAGTCCTACTGTTCACACCGCTTGTCGGAATCAAGCGATTCTTGGATTTTTGGAAAGGTAATTGAACCCTCTTCGGGGTTCATGTTGATCAATTGTCTTGGTTTTGAGTTGGTGTTAGGTTAAAAGACCAATTTCTGAAGTCGGGTCGGTTTAAAATCTGGACTGATGAAACCCAATTTCGGATCAGTCAGGTTTAGGGGCAAAATGGTATAAGAAAAAGGAATAATTGGAAGTTGTGAAAAACATGAAAGTTGTGCTCCTTCAAAAGAAGAATCCAACGCAAGTTGAATTGTCAAAATCGGACAAGCGAGTCAAAAGTTATGGCCGAATTTTGAAAACGCAAAAATGCTAAAACTTTCTGCAAAAGTTGCGATCGATCGTAGGGACCCTACGAACGATCGTAGAGGCGCTACGAACGATCGTAGAATTGCTACGATCGATCGTAAAGCCCCAGAAATGCTGGAAACTCTCGGGTGAAGCTACGATCGATCGTAGAAAGCTACGATCGATCGTAAATCGCTACGAACGATCGTAGATACGCGATTTTACTTTCCTTAATGCGATTTTTGGGGGTTTTCACCCCTTTGCCTATAAATATGAGATCAATTAGAGGGTTTTGGTTTACCCTAAACCAAAAAGGAATTCTTAGAAAGAGGAGGAGAATCTCTTTGAGATTATCAAGGGGGTTTTTGGATTTGCATCAAGAAGAGCATAAATCAAGGGTTTGATCTTCCCCAAATCAAAGCTTGGGTCCTTCCTCAATCAAGTGGGGATCCAACTCAAGGGTTTTTCTCCAACCTAGGAAGTGATTTACAAGTAAGTACCTCTACCATCTAACTTTGCTATGATCTAAATATTGAAATGAGAATGAAATCATGATTGGAATCTATTACTCCACCATGTTATGATGCAAATGGGAGATAGATGATTTTGGGTAAACAAGGGTTATAATTTGGGGGTTTTTCAAAAAGAGGGATGAATGTGGCTATGCTTGCAAGTAAATGACATTACCTTTAAATAAACCATGATTTTGAATTGTAATATGATGGAATAGGCTTAAAAGCCATGGTTTTGATGATGCAATGCAATGAGTGAACATATGCTATGTTTCTAGAATTCTTCAAGTACGCTATAATGAAAACATGTTTTGTATGAGATCATATGAATTGTTAAGGCTTTCCCTATGTACATGATAATGCTCACAAGCACTCCACGCACTCTATGCTTTACATGATGAGATTTTTACAAGCTACCAATAATTCATAAGAAAGCTCACAAGTAAAGGGAATGTCAAGGAGGTTGGTAGCCCAGGGTAATGCGGGTGCTAACCTCTGGCTCACAAGAATATCTTATAAGAAAGCTCACAAGTACATGGAATGTCAAGGAGGTTGGTAGCCCAGGGTAATGCGGGTGCTAACCTCTGGCTCACAAGAATATCTCATAAGAAAGCTCGCAAGTAAAGGGAATGTCAAGGAGGTTGGTAGCCCAGGGTAATGCGGGTGCTAACCTCTGGCTCACAAGAATATCTCATAAGAAAGCTCACAAGTACATGGAATGTCAAGGAGGTTGGTAGCCCAGGGTTGTGCGGGTGCTAACCTCTTACTCACAAGATACTCACAAGAACTCATAAGCTCACAAGAAACTCACGAGAACTCATACTCTCACAAGGAACCTCACAAGACTTCATACGTCTCATAAAGAACTAATAAGAAATCGTAAGCTCATAAGGACTCATCAGAACTTACAAGAACTTACAAGAACTATGAAAAGTGTTTTATTTTCTACGAAAGATAAGATTTGACAAATGAATGCCTATGTTGTTTTAAGCATGAATTATGAACTGAATTCTTTTAAAAGTACTCGCATGTGATATTATTGTGATATAACATTGTTAGCTAGTAGTAGGTATACGCTGAGTATTCCATGCTCAGCCGTACTTTGATGTCGGCAGGTACACTACACGAGGATCGAGGCAGCTCAGGGGGAGCAGGAGGTTATTGGAGTGTTAGTCAGAGGTTAGGGTTGGCCTGTGGCCATGGTTGGGAAGAGAGAGAGAGAGTCATGTATTTTGGGAATTTGGTTGGGGATATTGTACCATTTAAGTTGGCAACTCAAGTCAAGGATTTCATGTACATGTCAACGCTTATATTCAGTTATTGTAAACAGTTGTGCTTGGAATACAGTTAAGTTAATAAAGAAATTTTCAATTCACTATTTAGCTTGCCTTATATGCTTCCGCAAGATGGTTGTATGGTAGGTAACGGGCCCAAATATAGCCTAACTCCTAGGGGGTATTTTGGGGCGTTACATGAAGACTAGGCTGCTGCCTTAGGAGAAAAAGGAACACTCTTTATTGAGAAAAGAAAGCTAGACACTTGAGAACTCACAACTCCACTCTATGCTTCATCCTCACTACACACTCCCTATTTATAGTGATTACAAGATAGGTACAATTACTATAATAACCCTATTCTAGAGATTTCTATAAGATATAAGTACAATGCCCTTTTGGTCTTTCAAAAATTGCATGTTTCCAAGAAACATTTTCTAGATTTTTCTTTGCATGTCTTTCAAGTCAATAAGTCTTGAAGCTTCAAGATCAAGTTGGTCTCTAGAGGGTTCTAGCTTGAATTTTGAACACCTCTTTAAATGCTTCCCAAGCCTAGAAACTTCCGGATTGCTACTTCCAACACCCCCCTTCAAACCGGAAGCTTTCTCATGCCAAGTAATTCTCTTAGTCTCCTGAATGCATCAATTGGCAAAGCTTTAGTAAAGATATCTGCTACTTGTTCTTTGGTATCACAATATTCCAGCTTTACCGTTTTCTGATTCACATGGTCTCTTAGAAAATGGAACCTGGTGTCGATATGTTTGCTTCTTTCATGTTGTACCGGATTCTTGGCAAGTGCAATAGCTGACTTGTTGTCCACGTATATGATTGTTGATTCTTCTTGTAAATGATTCAACTCTTTTAAGAGATTCCTTAGCCATATTGCTTCACAAACTGTGGATGATGCCGCCACATACTCAGCTTCACATGTAGATAGAGCTACAATACTCTGCTTCTTAGAGCTCCATGTGAAAGCTGTGGATCCAAGGTAAAAAAATACCCTGTTGTGCTTTTACGTTCATCTTGGTCACCTCCCCAATCACTGTCTGAGTATCCATATAACTCTGCATCCTCATTATAAGAGTAGAAAAGTCCAAATTCTAAAGTTCCTGAAATGTACCTTAGGATTCTCTTCGCTGCAAGCCAATGAGATTCCTTTGGAGTTTCCATGTATCTGCTCAGAAGTCCAACACCATAGACTATATCTGGTCTTGTGATTGTGAGATATCTTAAGCTTCCAATCAAACTCTTGAATAGAGTTGAATTCATGGTCTTTCCTTCTCCTTCTTTTGTCACTTTGAACCCATTGCTACAGGAGTGCTTACTGTGTTGCAGCCATCCAATCTGAATTTCTTAGGAAGCTCCATCGCATACCTTTTCTGAGATATGAATATACCATCAGCTTGCTGTCTCACCTCTATACCAAGGAAGTAGGACATTAGTCCACAGTCTGTCATTTCGAATTCCTTGAACATAGCATGCTTGAATTTATCGAACATCTCCTGGTTGTTCCCGGTGAATAGCAAGTCATCAACGTAGAGGCATGGTATAAGTAATTCTCCATGGTTGTTCCTTGTTATGTAGAGGGAATGCTCATATGGACATTTAGTAAAGCCATTTTCTTGAAGGTAGTTATCAATCCAAGAATTCCAAGCTCGAGGCGCCTGCTTTAATCCATATAAAGCTTTTTTTAGGCGATAAACTTTATCCTCTTCTCCTTCTACTATGAAGCCTTCGGGCTATTCCACATACACTTCTTCATCAAGAATTCCATTGAGGAATGCTGACTTTACATCCAGTTGATAAATTTTCCAACTGTGATGGGCGGCAAGTGAGATCAGCATCCTGACTGTATCAAGTCGAGCAACTGGTGCAAAAACTTCTTCATAATCCACGCAATATTTTTGTTTGTAGCCCTTAGCTACAAGCCTTGCCTTGTAACGGTCAATCTTTCCATCGGCCGTTCGCTTGATCTTATATACCCACTTAACACCAATTGACTTATGACCCTTAGGAAGTGAAGTTAACTCCCATGTTTTATTCTTTTGGATGACATAAATCTCCTCTTCCATGGCTGATCTCCAACAATTTTCTTTCACAGCCTCTTGAAAAGTAAGTGGCTCATGATCAACATATAGGCAGAGAAGATTTATATCATCATTGTTTTCAGTTTGCTCATAAATTTCTCTTAGGCTCCTCATTTTGATTGGTCATATAGATGATGAAGGACTAGTTGAGGTTTGAGTTAATGAAGTACCTTCTGGAGTTATGAGTCGTGCATCAGGACTTCTCCGAACTATAGATGATGATGCACGTGGAGCTGGTGTTGAGATAGTTTGCCGCATATTCTCTTGATTTTGTTTTCCGTGGTCTGCTTCTTGCTCTTCTATCTCAATCTGATTCTCTTTGATTTTCTCTTCTTTATCCCAATTCCATGTTTCTTCTTCACTGAAGATCACATCTCTACTCACCACTACCTTATTAGTAAGTGGATTGTAGAGTTTGTATGCTTTGGACTCCTCACTGTACCCAATGAAGATGCATTTCTCGCCACGATCATCCAACTTCTTCCTTTTTGCCTCTGGTACTTGAGCATAAGCAATGCATCCAAAGATCTTCAAGTGTGACACACTAGGCTTATAGCCGCTCCATGCCTCCTGGGGTGTCTTGTTCTTGACGCTTTTCGTAGGGCACCTGTTGAGAAGATAAGTTGTGCATGCAACTGCTTTGGCCCAAAAATGCTTTGGCAATCCCTTCTCTTTAAGCATGGTCCTTGTCATATCAAGGATGGTGCGGTTCTTCCTTTCCGCAATCCCATTCTGCTGTGGTGTATAAGCTGTTGTAAATTGTTGTCTGATGCCCCGTTGCTTGCAGTATTCTTGAAGTGCATTTGAGGTGTACTCGCCACCTCTGTCAGATCTCAGTGTCTTAATTTTATAACCGCTCTCTACTTCAACACAGGCTTTAAATTTTTCAAAGATGGTAAAAGCGGCAGATTTCTATTTAATGAAGTATACCCAGAGTTTTCTACTGAAGTCATTAATGAAAGTAATAAAGTACTTACTTCCTCCGAGAGAAATTGGGTCCAACGGTCTGCAGATATCTGTGTGAACCAGCTGTAATGGTTCTGTTGCTCTCCACGATCTGCCACTCTGGAAAGGAATTCGCTGCTGCTTGCTAAGTGTGCATGTCTCACACACATGGTCCACCTGTTTAATGACCGGCAAACCAGAAACCATGCCCGTTGTGGATAATAGCCTGAGACCATTGAAATTGAGATGCCCGAAGCGAATGTGCCACTTCCATGACTCATTCTCCTTGTGTCCAAGGAAGCACATTTCCAGTTTTGTGTTAAGATAGAGTGGGAACATGCGATTCTTCACCATTTGAACTTGTGCAACAAGTCTTCCTCGTGCATCTCTCAAAGTAAGAGAGTGATTCTCCATGTGTATTACGTACCCCTTTTTGAGGAGTTGTCCAATACTGAGTATATTGTTTTTCATATTGGGCACGTAGTACACATTGGAGATATATTCTGGCGTACCATTCTTCTGATAAATTTTAACCTTACCTTTGCCCTTCACGGGGACCTTGGATGAGTCTCCTAAGCTCACATTACCGTGAATGCCTTCCGCCATCTTTCCCACACATGTGATTGCTAGCTCCCGAGTCAAGATACCACAAATCTTGTTGACCAGACACTTCTTCTCTAGCAAGGAGGAGTGTGGAGTCTTCTCTTCCACAATTTGATACTTCGGCGAGGTTGGATTGCTCATCTTGAGTCATAGATTTGCTCCAACAATCTAATGCATAGTGCCCATACTTGTTGCAATTGTAGCATTAAATGCTTCTTGTATTACCACGACCATATGTGGATCTACCTCTGCCAGTTCCTCTTCCGCGGCTACTGTTGAAACTCTGCTGATTTTGTGTATGACTTTGATAATTTCCTCGTCCTCTACCTCTTCTGCGATAATTATGGTTGCCACCACCACGTTGTGAATCTCCGCGACTGCCCCTTTGATCTCTTAGAGTCAATTTTGACTCTAATGCTTGTTCCAATACCATGGAACTAGAATTCTTTTGCATGCGTTCCTCATGAATTTGAAGTGATCCCATTAACTCCTCAACTGAGAATGTCTCCAAATCTTTGGATTCTTCAATAGCCACAACCACGTGTTCGAACTTGGTTGTGAGGGATCATAGCACCTTCTCTATGACCCGGAGGTCTTCAATCTTTTCACCTTTTCTCTTTAATTGATTCACAATAACAAGTAATGGCGAAAAATAATCGGAGATGCTCTCACCTTCTTTCATATGGGCTGTCTCGAACTCGGCTCTTAGAGCTTGTTGGCGAATCCTCTTAACACGATCAACTCCTTTGAAAATGGTGCCTAGGATCTCCCAAGCCCTTTGCTTGATATTGCTTCAGCTATCTTCTCAAACGTTGATTCGTCCAACGCTTTGTAGAGTAAGAACAATGCCTTTTTATCCCTCTTTCTTTGATCCTTGAGAGTGCTCTTCTGCTCCACGGTGTACACGGCTTCTTGCTCCATGGTGGGTTCTACGTACCCATCATTGACGATCTCCCATAGATCTTGCGACCCGAACAATGTCTTCATTTGTATACACCAATTCTCAAAGTTGTCTTTTGTCAACCTTGGAATTTGAGGTTGAACCAAGTTGGAGGCCATCTTCCGGATTGCTACTTCCAACAGTTAAAGGGGCTCTGTAAACCATATTGAATGGGATTTCGTTTGGCCCTCGCTCTACAGGTTACCATGTGTCCCTCTTAACACCAATTAACTGTGATTAAAATCCACTCGCCCCTATGGTTCATGCATCTAAACTTAGTTTTAAGAAAAAAATAAAAAATAAAATAAAATAAACTTATGAGTTAAAATTTCATAACTAGAGTTAAAGAGGGCTTTGTGAGTGTGGCTAGATGGCTTTGGTCTGGCGAGGGCCAGACCAAATCCTCGCTAGACCAAAACCAATCTCGACAGGGGCTTTGTGAGTGTGGCCAGATGGATTTGGTCTGGCAAACTTTTTCTTATTAGGGCATAAGAGCATTCCTAGCAGCCTCACCAAAATAAGGGTTATTTTAATGAGCCAAAGCACTAAAAATTGCAAAAAGGGGTATCCAGCAGTCTCTTCAAAATAACCATTTTGGTTTGGTGAGTGTATGGTGAGTATTGTACACTCGCCAAACCAAATATTTCTCTCCCTTCCTTTTCGTTGTCCCACACAAATAATAAAATAATATTTTTTTCTCCCTTCCTTTATTGTGGTCCCACACAAATAAATAAAATAATATTTCTCTCTCCCTTCCTTTTGTGTTTTCTCACACAAATAATAAAATAATGTTTCTCTCTCCCTTCTTTTTTTTGTTAAATTGGTGAGGCTACTAGGAGTGTTTTAAAAAAGTGGATAGCCAAAATAGAAAAAAAATGAGGTTTGGCTATTTTGGTGAGTAAAATTTGGTGAGGCTGATAGGAATGCTCTAACATGAGGCATGGGGGCTAAGTGCCCCCTTAAACTTACAATATCTATATATATATATATAGTTAAGCAATAAGGGCATGGGCAGCGGCAACAAGTCAACACCTTTCTCTTTTAACCCTTATTAACAATGGTTAAGATTCACTAACCTTAGAAATTCAAAATATAACATTGATTTTAAAAAATATATATGCAAAAAAATAACCCTAAGGTCAAATATTCTAAATAAGAGTTAAACGTTTCCTTTTTTTATTTTATTTTATAAATCAATGTTATATTGTTGATTTCAGAATTTTTTTTATAACCCCTAAAGTTTACCCACTAACCTAGGAGTTATTGAATTTTAATCAGGTTTTAAAAAAATTTAATAATTTTTTCTAAAAAGCACGGATAAGGGGGTAAATTTTAGGGGTGAGTGAATCTTAACCACAGTTGGAATTCGATTACGCCCTTGAGGTTGCCATGTGTCTCTTTTGACACCCCTTAACTATGATTAAGATTCACTGCTCTTGAGGTTGTCATGTAGAGACTCAAAATTTAATTTATTGGTATTTGTGTCACTTAATTTAATCTTCTCGATTGTTGTGATTAATTTATTACATAAGTTTAAAATTAGAACAACTAAAGTAGCATGCAATGTGCTTTATAAATTAAACAAGTGAAAAATAGACGAAATCACATCTCTATCAACGTAGGGTCATCATCTAAAATTGTTGAAATTTTAGGATAGATTCTAGATGTCCTAAAGTAGCTACGGTTTAAATTTGAATTTAATCTGATAAGAATTGACCTCTCTAGATTTTTTCATAGTTCAGAGGCAAATTCGTAAATACGCAGAGATTATGAATAGTGCATGAATAGTAATCTAAGAAACCCCAAAGTCGATTTTTGGCTTCCCTATTTAACCTATTATTGCCCAAAATTTATTAGGTTTTTATTGAGAGAGTTGAGAGAGCTTTGATTTTGCATGAATGAGAATGAATTTAATGTTGAATTGGCATGATGTTGAGAAGTTCCAAATATTATTTAAATAAAAGAGAATTAAGAATGTTAGTTTTTATGATTTAATGAATTATTGAGTATTGATTTACATGATTTGCAATGAGTTATTAAATTATTATTAGACCGTGAGTGTTAAATATTAGCCCCGTGAACATTAAATATTAGCATTTGAACGTTAAATATTAGCACGTGAATGTTAATTATTGTTTTTATGAATTGCATGTGGTATTATGTATGCATATATTGTGATTTAATTTCAGAATGATGAATGATTAGGTTACCTTAACCTAGATCCTATGTCTTAATGGAATGAGACGTTTTGATAGGGTTTCAATGATGAGAATTGTAGTCTAAGGGCTAACCCTAATGAAAGTGGATTACACCACTTGCACAAGTCTCACTAACATGGGTCATTGTTAAAAGTCTCATAAGCATGAAAAGTCTGAAAATCAAAGAAAACACTCTAAGGTACAACCAGAAGAACGATCATATCGGCATGTGGTGTTTTGATGACTATCATGCTACGGCATGTGGTGATATGATAACGATCATGCTACGGCATGTGGTGCTATATTAACGATCATACTTTGGTATGTGGTGCTATGATAACGATCATGTTAGACATGTGGTGGTTAAGAACTTGCAAGAACTATAATGCATGGTAAAGACTGCACTAGTCTCAATGTTGCATAAGTATCATAAGTCTGCATGAATGCTTATCTGATATTTTAAATGCATGTATTGTTATTAAACTGAAATTCATATTAATGATCTTGTATTTTTTCTAAGTTTTCCACACTCTGATTATATGTATTGAAAAACATGATTATGGTTACTTTAATTATTACATGATATTATCTGTTGTTAGTAGATTTTAATTGTACAACATTGAGTGTTTCAATATTCAGTTGTACCTTGGATGTCAGCAGGTTTAGGTGCTAAATTTGATAACGGTGCTTACAAGTAGTGGGTAGAAGAAGAATACTAGGAGGAAAGAGAAGGTGACTACCCGGAGGGTGATATCAACCCAGATTACTACCCATATTATTGACTTCAGACATTTTAGTGTTTATTTCAGTTTTAAGGGATGTAATAACTACTTAAATTTTGATATTGCTTATGTTTTAATTATTAGGATTTATATTAGGTTCATTGATAACCCCATCAGTTTATTTATGAGATTTGGTCACATGATTAATTATGACATTTATTGATTTTATTCTTATTTTATTGGAGAAATTACAGTACTCCTCACCCTTGATCTTCTTTGATAATTTGTTGACGAATAGTTAAAACATCAAACTGTATTTGATGTCACCACGAGTCTGTGAAATCCATCTTTGCCGCATCTGCTTATTTTGAGTCTGTCAGAGCTGATGGCCTACTAGATCAGGCTATCATGATCTTTTCCCAAAGCACATGAAGTATGACCCATGATTTAAAGAAAAACTCTCGTTAAAGAGGTTTTCAATAAATAAAAAGAAAAAAAAATAGATCCATGAGTATGATCCTGGGGCTGGTAAAAGTATAGAGGATGATAGCAGGACTTTTATTTAGAGCAAAAACTTAAAAAATCAAAGGTTTCACACTTGGCGAGCGGTGGCGGCACCCCCCCCAGAAAAGCGGATTCAAACAAAAAAAAATCAAAATAGGCGGTGGATTACCTGCTCTGATACCATGTAAAAAATGGACTTTATTGAGAATAATCCTGGATGATTTACAAGAACCCTAAGAGGGTTTAAATAATATTCCAAAACTCCTAATTTTAGAAAGATCTCTCAAAGATAATCTTAATCTAATCATACCTATTCAAATCCTAAATTCAAATTGATACTATCTAATTGTGAAGAGATACACTGATAATGATACAATGTATTTATTCACTTTATTACAATAAGATATTCTCTAATATTCCCCTTCAAATACATGTGGATTGAAAATCTTCATGGGTTTGCCGCAACTTGAGTACTCCTTTTGTGCATAAAGAGCTAAAACATCTAATTGTCTAACCGTGCTTGGTAGTCACCGCCAGTCTGTAAAGTCTATCTCTATCACATCCCACTCATATTTATGAGTTTGTCAGAGCCGGTAGCCCACTAGATCAAGCTATCATGATCGTCTCCCCAAAGCACCCGAAAAATGATTTGCAATGTGAAGAAAAACTCACATTAGAGAAGTCTTCAATAAAATAAAGGAGATACACTTATCTCAGTAGCCTTCAAAGAAGATTTTTTTTTAAAAATTTGACCAATCATGCTAATAGCTATGGTGGCTTTGATGGTAGGAAAACAAGAAAGATAATGAAGGAACTTCAATCATGTCGCCCGCCCAAAAAATAAGATTAAAAGAAAAAAAAATCAAGAAAGGTCAGGATCAACCCGCTCTGATATATCCACTCATCGATCATATCATTATTTAAAGCCATTGATAACCTTGTCTTCAGGTCAAGGACCTACAGTGAGTTAGCTATAATATAGATACTTAAGTGCCTAATTTGACTTCTTTGGAAGACTATCACAAGGCGTCTCGACTCTCGAGGTGGGCTAAGTCTGCGTAAGAGCGCTGACATTTTCCTCAAATTACCAAACCAAGGACACATGTTAACCTTCTGTCCTCCTTTTCGTAAGAACTTAAAAGAGTCTAGAGATTATCAAAAAAAAAAAAAAAAGAATCTCTAGCATAAATAGGGAAAGGGACTTGGGTTGGAGGATATGGGTGTGGATTTGATTCATGAAATTATGGGTTCTTAGTAGATGTGTTCTGGACTATGGGCCATGGATTAGGGGTTTGGTTCTTTAGATTATAGGATGTTAGTAGGGGTTTTTCCCAGATTGCCCCTTTAGTATGGGGTTCTTTCCCAAATAACCAGGTTTTAAAAACCCTTCTCTAAATGCCCCCACACACATGTGCATCTATTCGCACATGCGAACTTTTCCCATTATATCCAAATCATTTAAAGAAAAGACTTTGGGTATCCCTACCTCATTTCCGACGAGTTCTTCGTTCCCACCCTATTTCCGACGAGAGAACTTCGTTCCCACCACATTTCCGGCGAGAGATCTTTGTTCCAAGAGCGTTCTTTTCATGTTCTTTTCGTGAAAAAACGTCATTAACCGAAGAACAACCCTCATTTTCGGGTTTCATGTGTTTAAAAAAAAATGAATTCAAAAAAATCATTGCATGTATGATTAATTCATGGAAAAATGTTTATAATTATTGTATTTACGGTTCAAAACCTTAAATTTCATGTTATCTATGTGTTTACATGTGTTTTTTTTCCATTTTCTATGACTTACAGTCATGTTTCCAAGCTTGAAGACGACGGTCGATGCATTTTGCATAGAGTCGATGCATGAAATGCACGAGGTCGATGCATTGTATCAACCTAGTGCATTTTGTACGCGGTCGATGCATTTTACACGGGGTCGATGCATAAAATGCACGAGGTTGATGAATTGCATCAACCTAGTACATTTGGTACGCGGTCGATGCATTTTGCACGGGGTCGATGCATAAAATACACAAGGTCAATGCATTGTATCAACCTAGTGCATTTTGTACGCGGTCGATGCATTTTGCAAGAGGTCGATGCATAAAATGCACGAGCTCGATGCATTGTATCAACCGTATCAACCTAGTGCATTTTGTAGGAGGTCGATGCATAAAATGCACGAGGTCGATGCATTGCATCAACCAAGTGCATTTTGTACGCGGTCGATGAATTTTGCACAGGGTCGATGCATAAAATACACGAGGTCGATGCATTGTATCGACCTAGTGCATTTTGTACGCAGTCGATGCATTTTGCACGGGGTCGATGTATAAAATGCACGAGGTTGATGCATTGCATCAACCTAGTGCATTTTGTACGCGATCGATGCATTTTGCACGGGGCCGATGCATAAAATGCACGAGGTCGATGCATTGCATCAACCTAGTGCATTTATACGCGGTCAATGAATTTTGCACAGGGTCGATGCATAAAATACATGAGGTCGATGCATTGTATCGACCTAGTGCATTTTGTACGCGGTCGATGCATTTTGCACGGGGTTGATGCATAAAATGCACGAGGTTGATGCATTGTATCGATCCTGCGTGCAAAAAACTTCGGGAAACTCAGATTTTTTCGATTTTTTCATCTTTTCTTCTTCTTTTTTATTATTCTTCTTTCAAAATCAGTATATATGGTAATAGAGGGGTATTTGGAAGATGAGGGGAGTGGGTGAGCTTCATTCATCTTATCTATGTACTTATCTTCTTCTTGGAATGAAGAACTCTCGCCGGAAATAGGGTGGGAACGAAGATCTCTCATCCACAAACCTAAATCCTTCTTCTTCTTTTTCTTTCAAAATCAGTGGAGGGGTATTTAAGACTTTTCATAAATACTGAATTATGAAAAATAGATGATAAGGGCATTTAGAGAAGGGTTTTCAAAACTTGGTTATTTGGGGAAGAACCCCATACTAAAGGGGCAATCTGGGAAAAACTCCATGTTAGTAGATAGGTCATGGCCATGAATCTTGGAGAGGTTGTTTGGGCTAAAAGGTTAGGGCATTTAGATACTTAAAAAGGTGTTTTGATTATTTTTCAAATAGGTATTTCCAAAAAAAAAAAATTAAGGATATTTTTATCATTTTGAAAACTGATATTTTCATCATTAAAAATATGGTATGTTGGCCATTTTTTAAAAAAGAATTGGGATTTTTGGGATCCCTCGGCTCCTCTAAGTTCTGGGATGCAAAAATGAGGTATTTACAACCCATATAATTAAATAAAAGAAATTTACATCCTATATAAGATTAATTTTGATCCATCCATTTTAAAGAGAACCAATTTTGACCTTTTCCTCAAAAAGTACCAAGTGAGGCTAGCTTTGGGGTTTGCTTAAATATCCCGTCCTCTTACTCAATCCTTCCTGTTTGTTTCTCTTCTTCTTCTAGCATGAGCTATTGGGCATTTGATGAAGAAGAGATGGTTGAGAGTCCGTTTCCAATTGTTTGAGTTGTTGATAAGAGGATTTTTTTTGGTGCTGCTAAGAGCACACCAACATTTGCTGATTATATATCAATTATAAAATTTATAGGGTGGTGTTAGGCGCACCCCATTTTTTTTTTTTTTTTTTTTTCTAATGACTACACCCCATTATTTCCTTGTTTTTTTTTTTCTCCCCATCAGTTTCCCTAAACTTTATAGCCGCACCCCACTTTTTTTTTTTGGCGCCATTTTCTTCTTCCTCTCTGCACTTTGTTTACTTCTTTCACTCTGCCCTTCTTCCTCCGCTACCGGATACAGCAGGTATAGTTGTCGGATTCAGATGGTTTCTTTGAAGAGAAACTGATATATGGTTTTGGTTGTGGGCATGTTGTAGCAATCTAAGATCTGAAATTTTTTTGTGGGCTTTTGATTATCTGTGAAAGACCTGAACATCATCATCTCTCTCATTCAAGGATACATCTTGGTTGCTTGGTTTTTTTGAGAGTTCTTGAGTGCTCAGTGCTTACGCAAGCAGCCTCAATTTGCTTGATGCTTGAGGAAGGTAAACACACCCAACTAGGTATATCTTGGATTACATGGTTTTTTTTTTGTTATTCAAAAAACACATCCAAACAGATACGCCTGTACCCTTGGGTGTAATTATAAATGTTCTAGCTATTTTTTTAAGTTTTGGTGTGTGAAAGTAATTTTATGGTTTTAATGGTGTATAGCAAGTAATTTTTACTAATGGGGGGTGTACTCAAAAAAAAAAAAAAAAAGTAGGGTGCGCCTAATCATTAAATTATAACTACCCAACAAAAGAAAGAAAAAAACATTAATACCTCTTCTTATTCCTCTCGCCTTGAACCAAAAAAGAAAACAGTGCTTTGTTTGATTTTTGTTCAATTGTTTACCGGAAAATAAATGTTTTGGATGGGAAGAAAAGCTGTTGGAGAAGAAACCCAAGAGAGGAGAGAGAAGGTGATAATAGAAATAAGTCAGTTATGGTAAGTTCCTTACTGAGAAATTCTGGAGGAAGCTTGGTTCATAAACAGAACTTGATTGCTCTATGGAAAAAAGAAAACAAAAGGACACTCACAAGAAAGTCATGTAAAAACCAGCACCAACGATCCGATTGATCTCGTAGAATCAAGAATGCATGATTACTTTCTTAATAATATTTTAGGAATACCGTCTCTGAAAAAGGCGTCATACTCTCTTCTTTGACATGTCCACTTTATTAACTGTTTGCCAAACACTCAACTTCAACATGCACCCTGCGAGCCTGCATAGGCCTCTAACAACATCCCAAAGCAGAAGTGGACCGATCCTAGTTCGGTAAACATGCCACTCGTGCACAGATAGCAGCTGGCCTCATCACCCAAGGCATCGTTTCCATTGTTGGCAACCTGGCAGATGTCACAATGGCCAGCCATATTCTTCTAGCCCAGCCACCATAACCACAATAGCCTTTGCCAAGAAGATGTTTGGTGATACCAAAAGGAAGAAGAAGGGGTATTGCTGTTCCTTGCCTTTTATTTTGGTGTGTAACTAGAAGTTAATAGTATGCATTTGAATTTGGTGTGCACTCAGCAAATGTTGGTGTGCTTGTAGCACTACCTTTTTTTTTTTTCTTCTCTATTATTTATTAAGCATTTATTATATATATAATGGGCCGAGGACAATTATTAGGCCCAAAGTCTGGGTGGGCTGAGCCTTCCTTACTATGGGCAGACTGAGTTTAGATTGAGTTTGGACTAAAATGTAGGCCCAAGTAACTTTTGAGTTGATCTTTTGCTTCTCTAGCCCAGTCCGTACTAAATACATATTTTATATATATATATATAGAGAGAGAGAGAGAGAGAGTAATCACATGAGTGAGTGAATCATAAGCAAGGTTAATTTAAATTTTAAAAAAAAAAAACTAAGGTTAGATTATTTAACCCTAAGGATTAGTGAATCTTAACCATAGCTAATGGGTGTCAAAGAGGATATGTGGCGAGCTTGGGAGGTCCGTACACCACCTAACAGAACATGCAATGCATTCTATCACCTCCTTCCTTGAATGCCTTCCCACGGTCATGCAAAGTGTGGTGCCCGAGTGTAAATCTTGGGCATCTACCAGAGGTAAATGTTGTCGTACATGGTATGTCAGATGGCTCATTCATTCACTGTCAAATTTTTTTTAAAAAAATATTTAACTCTAGTTAATAAAAATTAACCCTTAGGGTTAATATTTACATGATGTCACATGGCTCATCCGTTCACTTCAAAGTTAAAAAATAAAAAATTCAGTGAACCTCAAATCTAATGTTTGAGTTGAAAACTCACAAACCCAAGGGGATAGTTAAGTCTCCTTACAAGTTTATCTACAATTTTTAAGATTATGCAATCAAATTATTAATTAAGGGATAATAAATAAAAGTACGGAAATATAGAAGACAATCAAACTACAATACAAATGATTTTTACGTGAAAACTCTTCTGGGAAAAGCCACAGGACCTAGTCCAGCAAAGAGATATCACTAAAAATAAGAGCAAACAAATACTTACAAGACTCGAACTGTACTCAACCAGACTTGACACAACGATCCTCAGTACTTAGTCATATACACCTCGATAAGCAATCACAAACCCGCAAGTCTCGCAATATATCGCAATAGCTTATGCTCTTCCTAGATCTCCACAACAACCACGATCCTCCTCAGATCAATCTCCTTCGCAAAGGCTCCGGATCGCATAGGCCAATTGTCCTTAACAAGAACGGGTTCATGGTTGATTAATAATATACCCTAATTAGATTCTAAACAATAGGAATACACAATCAAGTAAGAATGAATCAATTAATGACTTACAATCTATAGGAAGAGGAGAGGAGAATGGGTATGAGAAACCCTAATAACTCTCTCTAAACTCTCTAATGTTCTTAGGTTCGAATGGGGAACCAAACCCAACTTAAATATGGTAAAAAACGGACTTCTAATATAAGAAAAACATTGTTTACGTGCTGACCGTTCGAACGATTATGGCACCGTTCGAACAGTTGAGGCTACGGGTGCAGATTTACTGAAACCATTCAGGAACCGTTCGAACGGTTCCTTGATCGTTCAAATGGTGGTCCCAAAACTCAGAATTTGGAAAAACTTCATTTATGAAAGTTGTAGATCTTTTCGTTCCGATAAATTTGATATATTATGAACCAAAATCTGAGCTATAATCAATGAATTATACTCCTTACACCGAACCTTAGTTTCTTTGACTCTCTAACACCTCTCAAGGTTACATAACTAGTCAACTAAGGTTCATATAATTATTCTAAGTCAATTTTCACTTAAAGTAGCATATGATCGGAATGTCTTCAACTGATCTTCTTCGATCTTCATCTTCACTTGTCTTGAAGGTTTGTAAATAATGACACAAGACACTAGACTCACTGTTTTGACAACGTAATAAGTCACACTAAAACATGGACTTTATAAAAAATATTTAACTATTGTTAAAAAAAAAAAAAATTTAAACCCTTTGGGTTAGTATTTTTTAAATATTTGTTTCAAAAAACCAAGATCATATTGTTGAAGCCCAAGAATTAAAGAATCTTAACCACGGTTAATAAGGGGTAACAGAGACGTGTTGGCCTGTGGGTATGATATACTAGCAATCAGATGCTCTTAGATGGTCATAAATAAATTATAATGGGTGAAGAAGAAGCCTATATCCAGATAAAAAAAAAGAAAAAAAAAGAAGAAGAAGAAGAAGCCTATATCACAATTAATGGTTCTTCATTTAATCAAGCTGTATTGGTTGTTCCTCCATTGATCAGTATTAATATCATAGATCATCTAAATTTTGAAAGAAAAACAATTCAAAACTAATTTACATCATACTAGTTCTAATCCACGACAGTATCGCGGGAGCGAGAGCGGCGCACTCCAATTCACCCAAAGCATTTATATGTCAGTCCACTTCCCATTCAATTCATCTTTCTTATTAGTTCAATAACAATGGGATGACAGTAATGTGTGTATATTTTTTCCCAGGTGGGCTAACTATAAGAAAGTAAGAAAGAATTGATAAGACTATTCATCATTCAAATTCGTAGTCACAACAAACAAGATGACTATTGATATATTAAATGTATCATTCCAAATTCAATTACAAGAGCACCAATAATTAACAAACCTTATTAAGAATCTTTTGCCCTACGATGAAAAATGACAATACACCCCACTTACATGAAAAATGGGGATTAATATGAAACTTGACCCAAAAACCACGCTCTTTGGGCATGTGATCTCCAGAAACTTCAACTTCATCTTCCTCCAGGATGGAGACCAAGGCATGCTTTCGTGCAGCAAAGACACAGGCCACCCTCTTGAAGCTGTGACAAGAAGTTAAATTAAAATGTTACTTAGTTCCAGATTTTGCACTAAAATAATTGTTAATGGTTGAACCTATATGATACTCTTCATGATGATAACGGTGACGAAGATTTAAGAATGTGAATATTCTTCTCACCTGGCTACAAGTTAGGATGTACTTAATATTCTCATCACTTACAACAAATCAGAACACAAGTACTTTCATTGCAGCTATCATATGTTTTCTGAGACTAATGGAGTGCTGAAATGACTATTGAAGAGCCACCGATTGCTTTAACATTCAAAGACGAGTAATTAAATGAATCATTAAAAGAGTTGGGATTTTCCTCATCAATATGGACAAAATCAGAAATACCTAATATTGATCACACCAAAGTAACACATCGGACCAGTAGATGAATGATACGTGAAATAAATGAATATTAAGGCCGGCTGATTTTTATTTTACTTTTTCTGAAAAGTGAAAACCACTGTCTGTTTCCTAGGCTAGTTTTAATATTCAAGATTTCACGTGTCTCGCCTATTGGTCTAATGTGCTGGGTCTGAACATTGATTTCACATAAATAAATAAGAAACTTTTTACCCCCCCCAAAAAAAAAAAAAAAAAAAAAAACAGCTATGATATATATGTATTTCAATCATAAAGCAAAATACATGAATAACATATGAAGCAAATCCCTTACCACTAACAGCTAAGGGAGCAGTTACAGAGTGAGGAATACATCGGACCTTTTCATTCTCCATTTGCAAGTGGACAACAGAGTCCTAGAAGAAACATGGTTTTATAAGCAATAACCATTTTATTTCCTAGAAACTTTAAGAACTGCAAGAAACAGCAAAAGAGCAACAAGGAAAGTTTTTTAACCTGAAAGAATTTCAGTTTTACAGATTAATAATTAATAAATCTTGGATCTAGAGTTGAATTCCAGAATTCTGTATATTCTTATTCATTCCAATGAAGGTAATATATACACGTACAAGAGTGGATTCCCAATCCCAAGATTGTAGGGATGAGATCAAGGGATTATAAAAGATATGTAACCAAAAGGGAAAGAATAACAAAATATATAACATTGATGGAGAAAATCTCGAGTTTCCTAAGTGGAGGACTCGAGATTTCTAACACTCCCCCTCAAGTTGGAGCGTGGAGATCCGTAACGCCCAACTTGCCTAGCAAGAGAGAGAATTGATCCCGCCCAAGTGCTTTTGTAAAAATGTCCGCAAGTTGGTGGCGAGTGGGCACATAGGAGGGAAGGATAATGCCAGAAGACAATTTTTCCCGAACGAGATGACAGTCAATTTCAATATGTTTGGTTCGTTCGTGAAAAACAGGATTTGCAGCAATGTGTAGTGCTGCTTGGTTGTCACAATGAAGGCGCATTGGTTGAGGATGTGGAACTCCTAGATCTTGAAGGAGAGCTTTGAGCCAAACAAGTTCACATGTAGCAATAGCCATAGCGCGATATTCAGCCTCAGTAGATGACCGAGAGACAGTAGTCTGTTTTTTTGTTTTCCATGAAATGGGGCTATGACCAAGCATGATGAAATAACCTGTAGTAGAGCGTCGCGTCATGGGGCAGCTTGCCCAATCTGAGTCAGAGTAAGCAATGAGCTGAAAAGAGCTATCAGCGGCCAAGAAAATGCCCTGGCCGGGGGTAGATTTGATGTATCTAAGCACGCGAACAGCTGCATCATAATGAGGGTGACGAGGCTTGTGCATGAACTGGCTGAGAATGTTGACAGAGTAAACAATGTCGGGCCTCGTGATGGTGAGATAAATTTGGCGCCCAACGAGTCGGCGGTACATAGTGGGATCATCAAGAAGGTCACCTTGGTCATCTGTGAGGCGCAAATTTTGTTCCATTGGAAAGGCGACTGGTCGGGCTCCAAGGTGGCCACTATCTTTAAGGATGTCAAGAGCATATTTTCGTTGGCTTAAGAAATACATTTGGGAGAGTGAGCCACTTCAATGCCCAAGAAGTATTTTAAGGGACCGAGATCTTTAATATGGAACTTAGAACGGAGAAAATCCTTCAAAGTAGCAATAGAACGTGGATCATTCCCTGTGATGATAATGTCATCAACCTAAACGAGGACAGCTGTGAAAGAAGATCCATTTGTGTATGTGAATAGAGAATAATCTGCCGAAGATTGTGAATATCCAGCTTCCTTGAGGGCGGATGAGAATTTCTCAAACCAGTTCCTAGATGCTTGTTTGAGGCCATAGAGGGACTTGTTGAGGCGGCAAACACGATGCTCCCCCTTGTTGGAAAAGCCAGGAGGTAGAGTCATGTAAACTTCTTCATGGAGATCCCCATGAAGGAAAGCATTATGGACATCAAGCTGATGTATAGCCCAATGACGTGTAGCAGCCACTGACAAGAGACAACGCACGGTGAAGCCCCACTGTCAATGATCCATGTAGTAGGAGGGGAAGTGGAGGCTGAACTACAAAAGAAAAAAGATGAGTTACCAGCAAGGTTTGCAGTAGACACGTTCCCATTGGCATTGAGCAAGGTCAACAGTTGCTGGTATTGATCCGTTGAAAGACTAGGTAGCGGAATTGATGCGTTGGTGGCATGAGCAGATTGGGTGGCAGAAGTTCCATTGGTAGTGGCAACATCATGATTGGGATCTACTGCTGAAGTCTCGAGCATGGAAGCTGTGTGAGCCATAGGGTGTGACATAGCATTGGCTTTCTTCGTTCTTCCCCAATTAGTTGGGTAACCCACTATTTTGTAGCATTTGGCTTTAATATGGCCAAAAACACGACAATGGTCACAATAAGGGCGACCACGTCCACTCCCTGAGTCACGAAAAGGCTGATTACCACGTGGAGTAATCTGATTTCTGGCATGAACAGTCATCGCAATTGATTCGCCAGAATTTTGAGAAGGGAGGTGCAAAAGTCTCTGTTTTTCTTCTTGATTTATGATCGCATAGGCCTTGCTAACACTTGGAAGCTGGTCCACAGCCAGGATTTGACTACGAATGTGAGAGTATGTGTCGTTAAGACCCATTAGAAACTAGTAAAGACGTTCTGTTTCTTGAAGGCTTTTAAGTTCCTTGAAGGCACCACAAGTACACTCAGGGATGACAGTGTGAGTAGCCAACTCGTCCCAATATGATTTCAGAGTGTTATAGTAACTCACCAATGATTGTTGATCTTGTTGAAGATTGCAAATAGCCCTTTTGAGATGGAAAATCCGAGGATTGTTGCTCTGTGAGAATCGTTCTTCGAGATCCAGCCATACATCGCGAGGAGTTCCACCATAGATGATGCTATTAGTGAGAGTTTTGTCTATGGCATTGAGAATCCAAGACAAAACCATATCATTGCATCTTTCCCATGTCTGGAGTTCTGATGAGCCTGGAGCAGGTTTCTTCAAGGAACCATCAACAAATCCAAGTTTGTTTTTGGCATTCAATGCCATTCTCATGGCTCTCTTCCAAGTGGGATAGTTTTCACCAATGAGAAGAGACGAAACAAGAATGGTACCAGGGTGATCGGAAGAATGAAGGAAGTATGGGGATGAAACATCATTGATCTTGTTTGATGTATCACCACTAGGGGGATTCATCACTGGTGAATCACTATTGGATGGAGTCACCATTGATTACAGAAAAAAAAACAGAAAAGCTATGATTTGCTTTGATAAAGAAGGGATGAAGAGCTTCACAAGGCTCTGATACCATAATAAATCTTGGATCTAGAGTTGAATTCCAGAATTCTGTATATTCTTATTCATTCCAATGAAGGTAATATATACACGTACAAGAGTGGATTCCCAATCCCAAGATTGTAGGGATGAGATCAAGGGATTATAAAAGATATGTAACCAAAAGGGAAAGAATAACAAAATATATAACATTGATGGAGAAAATCTCGAGTTTCCTAAGTGGAGGACTCGAGATTTCTAACAATAATATATCTTAGAGATTACACAATGGTTGCACAAAGTGGGAGACGAAATGTAAGTGCAGAAGCCAAGAGCAAAGAGACAAGGGTTGGTTCTCAAAAGGACAGGTAGTGGGAGCAGATAGTTAGCATCTGTATTTTATTAAATGAATGTTTGAAGTATATCAATATAAATATGTATATCCGTTCGCATATATTTTCAAAGTTAAACTTTCTAATTAATGTAATGATACAAACTTAAATATTTTGTGATAATCAAAACCTAGAAATGCAAAAGAATTCGTAAAGAATACAAAGTTTGTGACTTCACATATGAATTAGAAAAAATTACGACTGGTAGTTAAAGTAGGATGTTCCAAATTCTTAAGAGCAAAAGCGGGATTTTGAAGTAGGTGCGGCACCTATAGAAGGAGCACCCTGCAATTAAGGCATTAACATGAAATACACAGAGAAGAAATTCAGAGGCATGGCATTGACTCCTGAACTACAAACAATTTGAAATGATGTTAGAGTTTAAAGAACAAATGAAACTAATTGTGTCTTCTTAAAATAAGGCAATTCAATAACGCCTAAAAACATGGATGGACACATATAGCATCACTAAGAAGTACCTTTAGTCCATGCATCTTCCAAGGATTTGGATTAGCTGATCTTAAAACAGAGGCAAATGGAAGGTCACTTGCTTGCACAATCATCATCTGAGCATTTCCAGGACTTTCTGAAGTGGAAGTTGTTTCGTTTAGTAATAAAACAATCTGGGTTTCCTGTTTCAATGCAGATGAGGTGATGCGCTATGAAAGATGCCAACCACAGAAAATAAAAGAATGCAGATTGGATTTATGATCTTTACTTTAAATAGAGACAGATCGACACAGTGGTATCCAACAGGAACACGTAACAGTACAGCTTCCAAAGAAGTATATCCCTTCTTTACACTACTTAAGTCATGCATAAAGCCCCTTGCTATGCCTATACTTTTCGGCATATCTGAGAAAGACTCATCGGGTATTCTGAAAGAAATGTAATCCACAAGTCCATGTTGAAATGTTTGACAAGTTGAAGCATCAGGGGAAGCACCCTACAGTGAACATGAAACTATCAGAATATCATAGGCATAATCTATCATGTAGTCATATGGCACTAAAGTTAAATAAAGTTAAGGTGTGTGAGTAACGAGCTAAACTAGTAAAAATCATTCCAATACGCCAAAAAAATGAAAAAAAGAAACACCCCACCTTAACAGTCTTAACAGTGACAAGCATCATAGCATTTGAAACATAGTTGAAGAGAAGCTATGTACAAGGTGGGAAGCTTGTTTCCCAGACTTGCTTCTCACGAAGCTCGCTTTCATCATGTCTCATTTAGTGATAAAGAAGGCTATGTATGTAGGAAGTGATTGGATAGACCCGAGTCTAAAGCCTAGGGCATAGATCCTGAGCAAGTATCGTTGGATTGAAACCTAAGGCACCAAGTTCTCCAAAAATATCTCATGTAAGATAAAATCAAAGGTCTGGCTGGTCATCATAATTTAATGGAAATGAGGAACATATATCTCATTTCTCGCTTCTCACTTCTGAAGGATTTTTGAGCCTCACTTCCCGCTTCTTGCTTCTCACTTTCGCTTCTCGCTTTAGTAATTATGATTTGAAACACCCAAGTGAGAAACATGTTAACCTTAAAGCAACAATGTTTGTTATGGCATCATATTAGCGTCTAACAAAAACCTTAAGCTATGTTCATTAGAAAGCTCTAATCAAAATGACTTGGTTGAATGTAAGCTTGGTACAGGAACAAGTTTGTGTTGCAGTTTCATACATTACGAGTAGATGCAGCAGGATATTCAATCCTTGCTATGCAACATGAAGATGCTAAGAGAAATACTTTGATCACCGTCTAAGCTTAAGTTTCTTGGAGGAAAACAAAAGAAAATCCTCCTAGAAGTTGGTAATCCATGAAACTCTTATAAAAATGTTTTCATAACACCTACTATAAGAAAACGAAACCCTAAAACCTAACCTAAGAGCTAAGAAACTAATCTCAACTGCCCATCTAATATAACTCAAGTATAATTTATGTTTTTTTAAAGGCTGATATGAAAAACTTTTGTCATAATTGTACAACCAGACTTAATTCTGTTTTGATGCCTAAAATGTTGGAATCTCGACATAAGTCATGAGATAGCTATTGTACATCTTGGATATATCTTTCCAATGCATCTAACGGCTTCTATCGGATATTGAGTAGAAAGTTATGACCTCTCAAAGCTCACTACTTCATCTCAATTAACTATCCAATTGGAATATCGAATAAAAATTTATTATCTTGAATTTTAGTACCTACCATAACCTCATCCAACTTTGTTAATTTTCCCAACGCTTGAGAAAAATAATTTTCATTCCCTATATTGCGTAGATTCTTTAAGACAAAAGGTATATCCCATGTCGAAATGTATGGACACGGACACAATTGATACCCATTAACTTTTAGTGTTTACTATACAAAAATGTCATAGAACTGCATATAGTTAGCATGAATTTCAACAAGTTCTAACTCTCTCATCATCAAAAAAGAGAAGCTAGTAAGGGAAGGGGGAAAGAACCACAATCCATTTGTTCTCAACAAAAAAAATTAGAAAAAGAATAGAAAGAATTATCCATCCCTATAATTGGAAGAGAAGGAGAGGGAGAGAGAGAGACATAGAAAGAGAGGAATAGGGGTGTCAACAGACGAAATTTGGGCCACAAAAACCTCTCGTAAATTAATCCCCTTTGAGATTTGTAGAGACCCGAATCTTTTTCATGCTTTTTTATGCAAGTATTAGGGGTATAATAGTCTCTGTGATGTTTTAATGTTGATGTATTTATATCTAATTAGTGTGGGGTGACCAAGGCTTAACCAAAGTTGTAAAAGGAGGGATGCCTTAACATACCCTCAAACTTTAGGAAGCTCTAGTTTTGTCACAGATTATCGGAATCGAGTGATTCTTGAACCATTAGAAAGGTATTGGAACCCTCTTCAAGGTTCATGTTTAATGTTTTTCCAGATTTTGAGTCTAAGCTAAGTCAAAAGTGGGTTTTCCAATGTTGTCTTATGAAATTACAGACCAATCATCTTTAGAGCTCATTTAGACCTTTAAAAACTCAAAATTAAGATTTGTTTATCAGGGACAAAATTGTTTCTCTTTCAAAGACGAGTCCAACACAATTTGAATCGTCAAAATCCGATAAACGAGTCAAAAGTTATGGTCAAAATACCAAAACAAGGTAAAAATTAGTCGGAATCAGAGGTGGGTTGTGATTTATCGCAAATCATGTGCGATCTATCTCAAATTTCTGCAATCGATCACATTCAGGCGAGTTTTTTTGATTTCCTTTCGGGTCTAAGTGCGATAGATCGCACCTTTGATCGATCGCACGTGCACCCAGTTTTTGTTAAAAGTGCGTTTTTTGGGGTTTTTAACCATTGGGACTATAAATAGGGGTACTATTTCGAGATTTTTAGGGTTCTAAACCATTTCTAACCTAATTTGGCAAAGGAAAAGAGGAAACCTAGGGTTTTGAGGGAGAAATTGCTTTGAGAAGAAAGAGATTGCAAGGAGAGCTTGGAGATCTTCCTCAAAACTTCTTAGGAGCGATTTGGATCCGAGTGAAAGATCCCTAAGGTCGATATACTATCCAAATAAACCCTATTATGATGTTTTGTGAATGTTAGTATAATAAAAATGTTAGAAATAGAAATTAGATATGTTTTTCCCTAATTTTGTATGAATTAAGCTATTATGGATGGAAATGGGGTTTAATAATATGGATGAAATGTATGAAGGATGGGAAATACTATGGAGAATGGGATGAATGTATGGATGTGGATTGTATTTGGGTTACATGGATGGATTATAGTGTGGTGAAATGTTGGAAATAGGAAATGACAATGTATTCAAAAACTACGCACCTAAGGTGTTTGTCGAAATGCTTGAGAGGTTAAATACTAATATGGTACTATGGAATTGTTAGAAATTAATGATGAATTATGCTAAGAATCATGATAGGGTACTTATATGTGAATGTTTGTTAAGTTATGTTTAATTATTTGCATGGTAATTGATATTCGGGAGGGTAAGAATTTAGAGGAAAATCTTTCAAGCCGGGAATTCTCTAGATATATGGAATGGGACAGCATAGTGGAGTTTCCATGGTGGGAGATCGGAATCTAAACGATTACCAACTCGAATGTTAATTGTGACACTTAGGCACAAACGCACGTGTATGTTAAGATAAGAGTCTCATAAGTCACACATGTGGACCACAAGCATAGGCATTGCATACGCCTGATGTTCTGAATAAGCCCAATGAGGGATCTGAATAAATGCATGTTCTGAATAAGCTGCTTAAGATTCATAAGCATAAGCATTGCATACGCCTGTTGTTTTGAATAAGCCCAATGAGGGATCTGAATAAGTGCATAAGCATAAACATCTCACAAGCACGTGGTCTCATAAGTATAAACGTCTCACAAGTAGGTCGTCTCCTAAGTCTAAGGTTTCCACAAGTACACGAGTCAAGGTGATGATATGATGTATATGAACTCTTCCGCACTCTGATTATGTTATTGGATATGGTTCTAACTAAGTGCAGGTATACTATGTTGTTAGTTGGATTTTATATACATCGAGTACTTTTGTACTCAGCCAGAGTTTTGTCTTGGCAGGTTTTGAGCAGGAGCACAAGACGGAGCCATGGATTGAGGAGGCTTACGTCGAAGAAGAAGGAGAAGGTGAGCCTTCCGAGGAGGGAGCTAGGGGTTTTGATGGTTACCCCTATTAGTTTATGTTTTGTTTTAGTTAAGAGATTTGTAATAGACTCTTATAAGATGTTGCTTATTAGACTTCTTTACAGTTGTGTATCAGACGTTTTTGTTTACAGTGGGTTGTATATGTTGGCCATAGACTTGAGCAAGATGGTTTGAGTTTATATATCGAAATTTTATTACTCTCATTTTTGGAGACTCGTGTAGTATGCCTTAGATGTCATGAGATTTTAAACAAGTTTAAAAAATGTGGCGACCCAAGGTCCTATTTTGGTCAAGGTAGGATTTGGGGACGTTACAGAGGTGGTATCAGAGCACAAGACATTAGAGTCCTTAGGGCTAAAGTATTAAGTATAGGATCAGGGGATTTGTCTAACTTAGGAAAGCAACATCAAGTCTAGGACTTAGACTAGTCTTAAGTTTAAGTTGAAAGCTATCAATATCTTTTGAATGATTTTTAAGAGATGTGTGGTTTATGATTGACTTCATGATTTACAAGTCATGAGGAGAGGTACGAGGAATAATAGGAATGGAGGAGGCAGTGTGATTGATGGGGATACCCTAAAGAGTGCCCGTCAGCTCAATGAGAGTCGAGCTATGGAGGCTATTACGGCAGCCATGGAGCGGCAGGCCGAGATCATGGCGCAGCAGATTGCCTTGCTAGCAACTGGGCAAGCCAGGCAAGAGAGGCTAGTTGAGGTCCACCCACCCCGACATCACAGAGTGGAAGCATTCAGGAGGATGGGTCCTCCAGCTTTTTGTGGGAGTACTGATCCTATGGTAGTTGAGCGGTGGGTCAAGCAGTTATAGAAGATATTCTAAGTGCTCGAGCCTACTGAGGATCAGATAGTGAAGTGGGCCTCCTTTGTCATGGAAGGAGAGGCGGAGCATTGGTAGAGGTCCGCAGCCAGGAAGAAAAATGAAGAGAGAGCAAGACAGCCATGGACATGGGGAGAGTTCCTCGATATCTTTTATGAACAATACTTCTCGATTTCAATGAGAGAGTTGAAAGAGATTGAGTTTTCCACTCTACAGCAGGGGAGCATGTCAGTGGCCAAGTATGAGGCCAAGTTCGCTGAGCTGTCTAGGTTCGCGCCTCATTTGATCACCACAGAGAGCATGAAGGCGAGGAGATTTGAGAGGGGCTCAGACATCAGAGACAGGGTTGAGATCCTACGTCTTGAGACTTGCTGGGAAGTTAGTGAGAGATTTTTGATCACCGAGAGGAGATTAGCGGAGTTTTTGGGGAAGAAAGGAATGCAGGCAGATAGACAGACTGCAGGACAAGAGGCCAAGGACATCAGGTCCTATACTGATTGCTAAGCCTACCCCATATCAGAGGCCTACTCATATTGCCCCGCCTACTGCTGGGACTTAGTTGTATGATATATGCAGACAGTGTGGGAAGAGGCATAGAGGAGAGTGTTGGGCAGTTACTGGAGGTTATTTCCATTGTGGAGATGTTTCACATTGGATCCGAGATTGCCCACTCCACATTCAGCAGGGGCTTCAGCCGACTCAGCCACAGGGAGGCAGGCCATCGATGAGGCAGCCAATGCAACAGAGGCCATCCCAGGGCCCGAGACCACAGTAGCCCGTCAGCCAACTCAGGGTCGGGTGTTTGTCATATCGGAGCAGGATGCACAGGCGTCCGACGACGTTGTGCAAGGTACGTGTATTTGTGATTTTAGTTAATTAAAATGTTCTGATACTATGTATGTGATGTTAAATATTATGCATGAATATGCTTGATGTATGATGTATATATGTATTCATGATTTGACAAAATTAGCTTTGTCTATTAATTCAGGCTCATTGTTGATAAATGATTTTCTCGCTCATGTATTGATCGATATTGGGTCTACTCAGTCCTTCGTCACACCTAGTTTTGTACGAGAGTTTCCGATGGAGCTAAGTTTGTTAGATCGTGAACTGTCATCGCCACTCCTGTTGGTAGTTCAGTCATCACCGATAAGGTCTATCGAGCTTGTGATATTCGAGTGGGTCAGAGAGAAATGCCAGCTGATTTGATTGTCCTTAAATTCTAAGACTTCGACGTCATATTAGGCATGGATTGACTTTCCAAATATCATGGACATGTCGACTATTTTGGGAAGGTGGTCAACTTTAGACCAATCAGTGAGCCCCCTTTCGTTTCCAAGGGTTGAAGAAGAAAGACTTAGCTCGATTTACGGCATTAAATCTTACTATCTCGGAAGCACCAGATTCCTCAAGTATCCTTGTTGTAGAGGAATTCATGGATGTCTTTCCCAAAGACTTGCCAGGTTTGCCGCCAGATAGAGAAATAGAGTTTGCAATTGAATTAGCCCCAAGTACGGCACCTATCTCTAAAGCGCCATATAGGATGGCTCCAGCAGAGTTGAAAGAGCTAAAGGAGCAGATTGATGAATTGCTTACCTTGGGGAGCTCCGGTGTTATTTGTGAAGAAGAAAGATGGTTCGATGAAAATGTGCATCGACTATCGGCAATTGAACAAGGTCACTATCAAGAACAAATATCCTTTACCAAGGATCGATGACTTGTTTGATCAGTTGCAAGGGGGGAAGTATTTCTCCAAGATCGATTTAAGGTCGAGCTACCATCAGCTGAAGACAAAGGCGGAAGATGTGCCTAAGTCTGCATTCAAGACCAGATATGGGCATTTTGAATTCCTAGTCATGCCGTTTGGTTTGACAAATGCTCTGGCAGCATTCATGGATCTCATAAACAGAATCTTCAAGTCAACTCTTGACCGATTTGTGATCGCGTTTGTGGATGATATTTTGGTGTACTCGAGGACACAGAAGGACCATGAGATGCATCTCTGGGCACACTGAAGACACTCCGTGAGCATAAGCTATACGCTAAGCTTAGCAAGTGCGAGTTTTGGCTAGAAAATGTAGCATTTCTAGGCCATGTGGTGTTTGAAGAGGGGATTTCAGTTGATCCTGCTAAGATAGAAGTAGTGAAAGGATGGGGAAGGCCAAAGAGTGTTACAAGGATTTGAAGCTTCTTGGGCCTAGCTGGATATTATCGGAGATTTGTAGAAGGATTTTCCAGTTTGGCAGCTCCACTCACTCACCTAACTCGAAAAAACGCCAAGTTCGAGTGAAATGAGAAATGTGAGAAGAGTTTCTTTGAGTTGAAAAAGAGTCTCACCACCGCTCCAATCTTGACTGTTCCATCCGGTAGTGAAGGTTTTGTGGTGTACAGTGACGCCTCACTTATTGGGTTAAGTTGTGTTCTCATGCAGCACGGAAAAGTTATTGCATATACTTCTTAGCAGTTGAAAGACCACAAGAAGAACTATTCTACCCATGATTTGGAATTTGCAGCATTAGTCTTTGCTCTCAAGATCTGGAGACTACTTGTACGGTGCGCAGTTTAAAGTATTCACCGATCATAAGAGTTTAAAGTATTTGCTCTCGCAGAAAGAGCTGAATTTGAAGCAACGCCGCTGAGTGAAATTCCTCAAGGATTATGATTGCTCTATCCAGTACCACCCGGGAAAAGCAAATGTGATGACAGATGCGTTAAGTAGGCGACTGACTGGATTCTTGGCACACTTGATGGTCCAAGAATGGAAGCTACTTGAAGAGGTTTCTGGCCTTGATGCGGGTTTCAGTGTTGGAACGTCTGGAGCTTTGTTGGCTGACATTATGGTCAGGCCAACCTTATTGGACAGGATTAAAGACCTGCAGTGGAACAATGGAGAACTGTACGCTGTCATGAACAAGTCGCTTAACAGCGGGTTTGAGGATTTCTCTTAGAAAGATAACGGAATCTCTTTCAATGATAGGCTTTGTGTTCCGGATAATTAAGATTTAAGAAAGGAGATTCTGGATGAAGCACACAAGTCCAAGTATATTGTCTACTCGGGAGGTACTAAGATGTACCAGAACCTCAAGAAGTATTTCTGGTGGAAATGTATGAAAAATGATGTGACTACCTATGTATCCAAGTGTTTGGTGTGTCAGCAAGTTAAAGCCTAACACAGGAGACCGACAGGACTCCTTCAGTCAATTCCTATTCCCGAGTGGAAGTGGGAAAATATTTCCATGGATTTTGTTGTTGGTTTGCTAAGGACAACGAAGAACTTTGATGCCATTTGGGTTGTGGTTGACAGGTTGACTAAGTTGGCTCATTTTCTTCCCTATTGGACCACGTTCAATTCTAACCAGTTGGCTAACATCTATTATCAAGGAGATAGCCCGTTTGCATAGAATGCCAGTTAGTATTGTTTCTGATCGAGACCCGAGATTTACTTCCAGATTCTGGAAGAGTTTTTAGTAGGCCATGGGTTTCCGTTTAGATTTCAGTACAATATTTCATTCGCAGACAGATGGGCAAATTGAGAGGGTGAATCAGATCATAGAGGACATGCAACGCATGTTAGACTTCCAGGGAAGTTGGGATGATCACCTGCCGTTGGTTAAATTTGCCTACAACAATAGCTATCAAACCAGCATTCAAATGGCTCTATTTGAGACACTCTATGGGAGGAGTTGTCGTTCACCATTGTGTTGGGATGAAGTTGGTGAGAGGAAGCTTCTAGGTCTCGAGCTTGTTGGTTAGACTGTGGATAGAGTTCGGTTGATCAGGGAGAGGCTGAAATAAGCTCAGAGTAGGCAGAAGAGCTATGTTGATACTCGCAGGAGAGATCTTGAGTTCCAAGTTGGAGATTTTGTATTTGTCAATCTCACCTACAAAGGGGGTGATGAGATTCAGCAAGCGGGGCAAGCTCAATCCGAGATATGTGGGTCATTTTGAGATCATCACGCGGGTCGGAGAAGTTGCTTATCGGGTTACCTTGCCACCTCACATGGCAGATGTGCATAATGTCTTTCACATCTCTATGTTGAGGAAGTATATTTCGGATCCTTCACACGTCATTTATTTGGAACCGTTAGAAATTCGGGAAGATTTGACTCTAGTGGAGCAACCGACTCAAAACTTAGACCGGAAGGAGCAAGTCTTGCGTTCTAAGGTCATTCCTCTTGTACTCTTACAATGGGAGCATCACTCTAGAGAAGAGGCTACTTGGGAGAGAGAAGCCGAGGTCCGCGAAAAGTACCCGCACTTGTACAGACCCGAATATTTTCCATGCTTTTTTATGCAAGTATTAGGCGTATAAAGTTCTTGTGATGTTTTAATGCTACTGTATTTATTCTAAATAGTGTGGGGTGATCAAGGCTTAACCAAAGTTGTAAAGGGAGGGATGCCTTAACATACCCTCAAACTTTAGGAAGCTCTAGTTTTGTCACCACTTATCGAAATCGAGTGATTCTTGAATCATTAAAAAGGTATTGGAACCCTCTTCGAGGTTCATGTTTAATGTTTTTCCAGATTTTGAGTTTAAGCTAAGTCAAAAGTGGGTTTTTCAATATTTTGCTTGATGAAATTCCAAACCAGCCATCTTTAGAGCCCATTTAGACCTTTAAAAACTCAAAATTAGGATTTGTCTATTAGAGACAAAATTGTTCTTCTTTCAAAGATGAGTCAAACGCAATTGAATCGTCAAAATCCGATAAGCGAGTCAAAAGTTATAGTCAAAATATCAAAGTGAGGTAAAAATCAATCAGAATTAGAGGTGGGCTACGATCTATCGCAAATCATGTGCGATCGATCGCAAAATAGTGTGATCTATCGTAAATTTCTGTGATTGATCGCATTCAGGAGAGTTTTTTTGATTTCCTTTCGGGTCTAAGTGCGAGATCGCACCAAAGATGCGATCGATCGCACGCGCATCCAGTTTTTGTTAAAAAGTGCGTTTTTTTGGGTTTTTAACCCTTGGGCCTATAAATAGGGGTTCTATTTCGAGATTTCTAGGGTTCTAAACCATTTCTGTCCTAATTTGGCAAAGGGAAACAGGAAACCTAGGATTTTGAGGGAGAAATTGCTTGGAGAAGGAGATTGCTAGGAGAGCTTGGAGATCTTCCTCAAAGCTTCCTCAAAGCTTTTTGGGAGCGATTTGGATCCAAGGGAAGGATCCCTAAGGTTGATATACTATCCAAATCAACCCTATTATGATGTTTTGTGAATTTTAGTAAAAAATGAAGAAGAAGAAAGGCTGAAAGAAAACCTTACCTTTTTTTTTTTTTTTGTTCTTCCTTTCTCTCTACCTCCACGTTCTATTCTTCTCCCCCCCCCACGTTTTCTCTCTCTCTCCCTACGTTTGTCCTTGTGATTTGAAGTCTCCAAAAGAGACCTAATTAATTTAAACAACCTAATTCAAACTAACCTGGGGCTCGTTTGGTTCGGATTATTATAAGCGCTTATTTGGTACATAATCGTTTATGTCCCGATTATGTCTCGTAATAGCGTTTGGTTTGACTCGTCATAAGCGCTTTTGTAATAACCGATTATGGAAATAACCGGTGATTTCATAATCTCATCAGAAGGTGATTATTGTGGAGCGTAACCACTTATGACCTTTAATATTATGTGAAAATTATTATAAACACTCCAATTTGTAGTCAGTAAGGCCAACAAGATTCATTAAACTTAAAAGAAAGTTTTTTTTAATATTTGTTTCTTTTTCTAAAAATGACTAAAATACCATTTTTTTTAAAATGACTAGATAATCATTTATCAACAGAGTGTCAGCCAAACAGGATTACAGTTATCAACACTTATCAGCATCAGCGCTTACTGACATCAGCGCTTATCAGCATCAGCACTTATGATTGCAATAATCCGAACCAAATGGGCCCTAATCTAAAACAATCTCTATCTCCTAAATTCAAATTTTAAAACAAAGGGTGGGCTTTTAGCCCATGGGTTTTCAACTTTAGGCCCATAACTCTCTTTTGCTTCATACTTGTCGCGAATCTCAAACTCAAACTCCCAAGTTGCCTCAGTCACATCATGTCGTTGCCAGTTGCCACAACACCTTAACCATAGGAATGGTCTTGGTGCACATCACTTGTTCCTTGGTGTCTATGATCTGGATTGGTCTCACCTCATATGTTGCATCTTCCCGCAACTCCACTTCCTGCCATTCAACGATGTGTTTTGGATCTGGTACATACTTGCACAACATGGTCACGTGAAACACATCATGTACTCCTGAAAATTGTGGCGATAGAGCTAACTTATAAGCCACAACTCCTACTCTTTGGAGGATCTCGAAAGGTCCAATGAAGCTCGGAGATAGCTTCCCCTTTTAACCAAACCGAAACACACCTTTACGTGGGGTCACTCATAAGAACATATGGTCACCAACTTGGAATTCCAAAGGTCTTCTTCGTCGATCAGCGTAGCTCTTCTGACAACTTTGTGCAGTGATTAGACGGTCTCGAATCAGAAAATCTTTTCAGTGGTCTCCTGAATCAACTTTGGTCCGAGTAATGCACGCTCTCCAACTTCTGCCCAACAGATAAGAGATTTGCAAGGTCTCCCATATAGTGCTTCTTATGGTGTCATTCCAATACTTGCTTGAAAACTGTTGTTGTAGGCAAACTCTGCAACGGTAAGTTTTTAACCTAGCTACCCTTGAAATCCAAAACACAAGCTCTCAACATGTCCTCCAAGATCTGAATAACTCTCTCATACTGCCCATCCGTCTAAGGATGGAATGTAGTACTGAAGCTAAGTTGTGTTCCCAAGGCTTTCTGTAAGCTCTACCAGAATTGTGAAGTAAAGCGTGAATCTTTGTCGGATACGATTGATAACGGAACGTCATGCAATTTTACGATCTCTCGAATATACAGTTTACTTAAAGCGTTCAAAGAATCAGTGGTCTTCTTCACCAGGAAATGAGCCGACTTGATCAATCTATCTACTATTACCCAAACTACGTTCTCACCCTTCTGAGTCCTCGGTAACCCAGATACAAAATCCATGGTGATGTGCTCCCACTTCCATTCTGAAAAGGCAATGATTGCAACATTCCCGCAAGCCTCTGATGCTCTACCTTCACTTGCTGGCATGTAAGAGATCTGGCCATGTACTCGGCAATATCCTTTTTCATTCCCTTCCACCAAAATTGACGATTTAAATCTCTGTACATCTTAGTACCTCTTGGGTGGATGGTGTACTTCGAACGGTGAGCCTCACTAAGGATATCTTCTCTCAACTGAGAATCATTCGATACCCATAGTCTTCCTAAAAATTGCAAACTGTCGTCTGAATGCACTACATAATCCTTAGATGTACTTCTTGATTCAATCTCTATCCGTCCATACTCCAACTCCGGGTTCTTCTGTTGTGCCTCAATCACTCTCTGGACTAGAGTCGATTGAGCTGTCAAGTTAAACACATAGGCCCCAGTATTATGCCTCCCCATATATAGATCAAAGTCCTCGGTCGTTTCTAACATTTTTCGTTTCTACAAAGCTAGTCTAGCCATTAGTCCTTGAGAATTTCTACTCAAAGCATCTGCCACCACATTTGCCTTCCCCGGATGGTAATGTAAAGTGAAGTCATAGTCCTTTAGGAACTCCATCCACCTTCTCAGCCTTAAGTTCAACTCTTTCTGAGTGAATATATACTTTAAACTCTTGTGGTCAGAATATACTTCAAACCTTTCACCATAAAGGTAATGTCGTCAGATCTTCAAGGCAAACACAATCGCCACCAATTCTAAATCATGAGTGGGATAATTTTGTTCATGATTCTTTAATTGTCGAGAAGCATAGGCCACTACTTTACCTTGCTGCATTAGTACACACCCAAGACCTCTTAAAGATGCATCACTATCCTTCTCCACTAGCCGATACGATGAGAACTGGAGCGGAAGTAAGCCTCTGTTTTAACTCCTCGAAGGCCTGCTCACATTCCTCGTTCCACTCAAACTTCACTCCCTTCTTGGTTAGGTGAGCCATGGGAGCTGCTAGACAAGAAAAACTTTCCACAAACCTTTGGTAATATCCTGCTAGTCCTAGAAAACTTTGGATCTCAAACACATTCTTCGATCTATCCCAGTTCAGAACAGTCTCACAATCTTCGTTGGGTCCACTGAGATACCATCCTCCGAAATTACATGTCCTAGAAATTGCACTTTCGTAAGCCAAAAATCACACTTACTCCTCTTTGCATACAATTGGTGATCTCTTAAAGTCTGTAGTGCAATCCTCAAATGTTGCTCATGCTCCTCCCGAGTCTTCAAGTAGATGAAGATATCATCCACGAACAATACTACAAACTGGTCCAAGTATTGCTTGAACACCCGATTCATTAAATCCATAAAAGCTGCGGGAGAATTTGTCAAACCAAAAGGCATGACTAGAAACTCAAAATGTCCGTAGCGAGCGCAGATATTTTCCTCATCAAGCTGGGTGGATCCCGCCGGTTCCCTCTAAAGTTTCTTTTTTCTTGTGGACTACGGTTCTTGATAAAATTTTAACTTGCAATCACAATGAGTAAAGGTCGATATCTGGCTAATAGATGTTTTTGTAGAATATTAAGCATTCTTGTAATTAGGGGCATACTTGTAATTAGGGGAAACCCTACTTATAAACGTACCTATTAGAATATGATAGAGAGAGAAACATAAGTTCTCTACTCTTTTCCTCTTTCTCTTCTTCTTTTTCTTCCTCCTCCTTCAAACTAAAACATATCCCTAAGGAATTCCACTGTTTTATGTGTCTTCGAGCACAGGAGACTGTGGATCACCTATTGCTGCATTGTTAGGTTGCGAGAGAGCTGTGTTCCTTCTTCCTTTCTCAACTTTGCATCCCCTGAATCTTCCCCCGATCCTTCCGGAGCTTCTTATACTGTTGGATTTCAGGGTCGTTCCCTTCTCTAGTAAGGTCAATTTGGCCTCTCCTTCCGGGGGCGATTGCCTGGACTCTGTGGAAGGAGTGGAATAGGAGGGTGTTCGTGGAGTCATCCTCGTCCATCGTCAGGAGCCAGTCATGAGTGAAATTTCTTGTTTCAACATGGGGCTCGGGTGGGGGAGACGGTTCAAACCCTTGGGGAAAACTTTTCCTCTAGCTCCGTTTTGTTGCAGTTGCTTTTCATTTCTGCTGTATTGTCTTCTACTTTTTTGGTTCTCTCCAAGTTTACTGTTGGTTAACCTATAGTTTGCTTGTTTTGGTTGTATTCCTCTCTTTTCTTTTTATATATTATCTTGATTACCGATCAAAAAAAATATATAATTGGAATTCAGGGACGGAATTAAAATTCTGTCCACTAATCCACAAACCCAACTGCACCTTTAGGGAACACTTCTCATGTTCACTTTTTGTTCTACATTCTCCCTTCTTAACTCGATTCTCGTTATCCATCAATGAAAAAGGAAAAGTAAGAAAAATTTAAAAGCAACACAAGGAATCAGGGCTAGGCAAGGATTTTATTATAGGGGCACGCAATGGTCGGTTGAAAATGTTAGTAATTGTTGATGAATTTGTGGAGAATGATTAGGCGGGTACAAAATATTTTGGTTTTTGGGGGATGGGGGGGAATTTGAGAACTAAGTCCGTGGGCCATTTCATCCATATGTTTTAGACATATCCAATGGGTATTGTTTCTTATTGTTTACGGGGGCAATTGTCTCCTTGTCCTATTGTTATGCCCGGTAAAATAATTAAATAACATAATATTTTTTATAACAATTAAAATAACATAGTCTGGATTATAGAAAATATATTTTGTTTTCAAAAGTTTAGGGCCTCTTTGCCCAATGGCTATGCCCTATTAAATACTCAATTGATATAGTATAATTTTCTTTTCAAAAGTTCAAGTGGCAGCAGCCCCTTGTCCCATGACTATGCCCTATTAAATAAATAAACAATATAGTATAAAAGATATTTTTTTTAACAAGTTCAAGGAGGCAACTACCCCCATGCCTGATGGCTATGCCTTATTTTTAATAACTATTTTTTTTTTCAAAAGTTGAGGGAAGCACCTACCCCATGACCTATCCTATGCCCTAGATATATGTATTTTAAAAAATGCCCTAGATATATGTATTTAAAAAAAAAAACTTTTTTTGAGGGGGGCATGTGCCTCCCTTGCCCCTGACTCCCCTAAAAAGGATTATGTCCTTCAAGGACATAAAATAATGAGCAAATGATTACATATCTTCTCAAAGAGTCGTCTAATTACTAGAAATCGTCATCATCATCATCAATGACGTATCTCAAAATACTTGGGGTCAGCAACCCAAATCTTGTTCCGCCCAAACGCACTATTAAAGGCTACAACTTGGATCAATTGTGTGTTATCAATACCATTTTTTTCTAGTTCTCTTCACCATCTCTACCCACATCACTTTTGGCCTCCCCTCACCCTTTAGAGCTTCAGCTTGCACCAATACATATTTTGAACTAGAAAAAATGCAGTTCCAAAAAAAACACTTATAAGTTATAAGATCAACTTTTGGCAACTGAAATCTCAATTTAATCATAACATCCACTTAAAGCTTCCTATAATAAAGGGGCATCAAAAGTTTTGTGAAAAAAACAGATTAAGCTGAACGATAAGAGAAAAAACATAATAGTAGATGTAGAAGGGGAATAAAATTAAATGCATTCATGAGAGAGTCATGTATACCTCTAAACAAGACCCTAATCCAGTGACTGGATACAAATCATACAATAGTTGCTTGATAACATCAGCTGTAGAGCCCCGGAATTTCGATTCACGGTGCTATGAATAAAGAGAGTATGAGTAGACACTAAGTGGGTAAAAGTCAAGGGTATAAAATACCCTAAGTGCTTAAAGGGTCATAAGTAAATAGTGCGGTGAATAGTGATGTGAATAGTGCTTGTGAGGCTCAAAGTTCTCTATGTGCTTGCGAATTAGGTGAGGAGTTTATTAAGTCAATTAGTATAGGTTTTATGGTCTGTGAGGGTACTAAAGAACCATCCTTGATGTTATGGGTGTTAAAATAAAAAGGGGAAAGGTTCTAAGTGTCAAGAGGGTGGATGTCTTACCATAACCTCAACTTGTGGGATCTATATTTTCGTCGTATCTCATCGAAATCCAGTGATTATTGAACCATTGGAAAGGTATTGAACCCCTCTTTAAACTTCATGTTTATCGCTTTTCCAGATTATGATTAGAGGTTAAGTCAAATGTGGGATTTCCGAATGGTGGTCGGCTGTTAGTTCAGCAGTCATGTTGGACCAGTCCACTTGTGGGCCCATTTGGACCACTCAAATCTCAGAATTGGGATTCGTGCAAAACATGAAAGTTGTTCCCCTTTCAAAGACGAATCCAACGCAAGTTGAATCGTCAAAATCGGAGCACTGAGTCAAAAGTTATGGCCAAAATACTGAAGTGCATTCTGCAGCACCAGTCAATACCGAGAGCTCGGTCCACTACCGGTAGATCGGTCATCTATCGGTCCTGCGCTGATTTTCTTCATTAAGGGTTTTTCAGTCTTTAACCACCACCCCTTTGCCTATAAAAAGCCCAGCTCGTGCCTTAGGGTTTTAGAAACCCTTAGAGCATAATTTTTAGAGAGATTTGAGAGGAGAAGAAGGAGGAAAGCTAGGGTTTGTACAAGCTTGAAGAAGAAGATCAAATCTTCCCTTCTTTGGTGTTTTTCAACAAAGAACTCAAGGTTCTCACTTGTTAAAAGTCTTTGGAATCAAATTCATTGATTTCACCAAGGTAGAACACTCTACTAACTTGCCTTGCTATAATTTATTGATGGGTACTTTGTTTTCTATGGTTTAAACAAAGGGTTTTGATGGAAGTTAGGATGTTTTGGTCATATTTGTAATTCCTATACTATAAGCAAGATTCAAAGCATGATTTTGATAAGATAAATTATAGATACACTCTACTACTTACCATGTACTCTTCCTCTTAAGAAAAACCATGATTGAAGTATGTTCTTGGGTTGATGGATGTTGATTTTATACTTAGATGTAAACTAGTATTATTATGCACTCCATGTGTTTGGTTAAATGCATCTAAGGGATCTTATGTTAAATATACTCCTAAGTTGCTATGAGATGTAAGTTATCACTAGTATTGAGTTCTATGAATATGAAGTCTACAAGGTTCCTAAATCCACATTATGCTCACACGTACTATATGCACTCTATGTTCACAAATATCGCATGATTAGATGATTTCTCACAAGAAAAGTGTTCTATCAAGTTCATAAGTTAAGATTGTGGCTCAAAAGGGGTTTTGTTCTAAGTTAAGTTTTCCAGTATGGTTTTGCTAAAAGAGGTTTTCTCAAAAGTGGATTCGCTCAAAGAATGATTTTCGGGATTCAAGGCTAGGCCTGGCTTGTAAGTATCCCCCCGCTTTTTTTGATTTCGACTCATGGGAGTTTACCTCCTGGCTTGTAACATCTGTATCGCTTTGATTTTCGTACCACTCAAGGGAGTTTTAACCTCCTGGCTTGTACAGTATCGCTTTGATTTCGACTCAAGGAGTTTACCTCCTGGCTTTGTAAATATCACCTCCGGGCTTGTAAAGTATCGCTTTGATCTTTCGTACTCAAGGGAGTTTACCTCCTGGCTTGCGTACTAAGTACGCTTTGTGATTCCACAAATTCCGTACTCAAGGAGTTTACCTCTTGTAAAGTATCGCTTTGATTTTCGGACTCAAGGGAGTTTACCTCTGTCCTTATCAGTATCCGATTTGATCTGCTTGTAAAGTATCGCTTTTGATTTTCGTACTCGGAGTTTACCTCTAGCTTGTAGTACGTTTTTGCTTTTCGTACTCAAGGGAGTTTACCTCCTGGCCTTGTAAAGTATCGCTTTGATTTTCGTACTCAAGGGATTTTACCTCCTTGCTTGTAAAGTATCGCCTTGTTTTGAACTCAGGGTGTTTCTTAAGGACCGCCTTGCTTGTAAAGTATCGTTTTCGTTTGAACTCAAGGAGCCTATCTCCTAGCTTGTAAAGTGTCGCTTTGTTATCAGTCTTATGGATCACTCTAAGTATTGTAATTGTTATGGTTTAAAGAATATGGTTAGTGAAATGAAATCCAATATTGTACCTAGTAAGAAATGCTCACATATATATGTTTTTTATGACTGCTCTAAGTCCATGCTTGTTACGCTTCGCTCTTGTCTGTTTTACTGTGATAATGCCCAGGCTATCGTTGATAATTATAGTAATGCTATTTAGTAGTTTTGTATACACTGAGTATTCCACACTCAGCAGAATTGTTGACTTCGGTAGGTATTGTGGATGCATACCTCCTGAGCCCTGGAAGAGAAGGAGTACTACGAGCCGAGCCTGCCATGGATCATCACCAGATGATGGAGCTCTAGATAGGATGCCCTATCTAGACTATTATTGAGGATGTGAGGAAGAGGTTGTGTATTTTTGAAAGTAGGGAATGTCCACCTTTAGACTTTACATTTTGTATAAACTGTGTTGGTTTAGCTTAGAATACAATTGCAGGTTTATGTATAAAGAAATTTTCAGTTCCACTTTAGTTTGCCTTGTATGCTCTTACAGGTTGATAGGGTTGCCTTCTGTGTGTCATAACCGGATGGTGACACGGCGGTCATTGCCTAAAGTATCCCAAACTCTTACGTGGTTATATTTTGGGGTCGTGACATCAGCAGCTTCTGCATTTACCATAACACTCGATGGTGAAGTGCTTTCTGCTTAACTGATCATCCCTATTTTGCAGGACCCCCTTAGTTTAATCCATTCAACAACTTCAGCTCTCTGACAGAAAAATAATAATCATCAATCAAACCAAATTGGTTTTAAAAAAAACGAAAGAAAATGAGTCGAGATTAGAAAGCTTCAAGCTAAAATATTAAGAAATGGGTTGAAAAGGGGAGGGGTAAAAAGCGATGATGTCCAGAATAACATACGAAGATCAAAGTGGTGACGTGTCTAGTCACCAGAGAATATATCTGGTGACTCCAGATTTTCAAGCTGACATCAAGATGACCCATGTCAAGCAAATTGTTGTGGTCTAGTCACCAGAGAATAAATATGACACTGTTGTGGCTCACAGTAGTTTAATAATGCAAAATAAAGTTCAAATTTCAAGCAAATTCTATATAACGCTAGATGCTCATCTAGCTAATTCACGGAAATTCTCTGTCAGCAAAAATCCTATTTGTGGTACCTTATGGTCAGAAAATAACTTGGTCAGAAAAAAAGAATAAGAAATTTACCTGATCTTCTCGAGAAAGTGCTTGAAAGAGAAATAGCGACTCATTGAATATATTTGATGATCTTCTATCCTGAACACTCTCAGTACCACAATCATGTTGTAATTTCTGTGGACCCTTGTATTTATCATTTACAGCAACAGGCTTTGCTGACAGATTTTGTAGCTGCTTCCGCGAGCTGCCATCCCTTTGAGTTTTGTTTCAAGGTTTGCTTCTGTATTTCTCCAATGACATCCCGGCTTCAAGTTCATACTCCCAGTGCCTGGCCAGTTGGCATGCTGGATTAGGCATGAGGAGCTTTCCCTTGCTTTATACCAGGATTTCCAACTATTTCTGCATGTTGGAGCATACCAAATTTACGCTATCAGGACACACATTTGCAAACCAAAAAAAAATAATGCCAAGCATCAAGGCTCATAGGCTTATTGATAACAACCCCTTCCAACTCAAACTGCATCAATTATTATATAATCACGCAACAATATGCTTCCTCGCATGAGGATCAACGCAAGAAAACAATGAAGAACCAACAAACATTGTTTGTAGAAATAGTTTGCACACCTTTTTGGGAGACGTAAATCATAAGCAATGTGCCTCTGGGACAGATGAATTTTCTTTCTTTTCACGATCACAATCTTCCAGCCAGACAGTTCTAACCACCTATATGACACCCAGCTGCATGGCGCCTTACCTCCTTTTCCCCCCGCTGGGAATTACTTTTTAAGCACTGTGAGAAAACAAACATACTACCATGTGCTGTCAAAAATATATTCTAGCCTACCTCTATCAAGTAATGCTTACTGGATGGTGATACATCTCAATGTTGCACAAATATAATAGTTTCAGATATGAATTTCAAATGCCTATACTAAAAGATGTTAATTTTTCAGATTACAAAGTTCTTATTTGACAAACTTAAGACAAGTAAAAAGACAAAAAATCAAGGCTTTAAAATATTTCTCAAAACGATAACTCAGGTGTTTACGATTGAAAGAATAAGTTTATTTAAAATTTCAACGTTTTTGTAACTTTTCGTTGTATCTCCTGTGTATATAATTTTTTTATAACTTTCGTTTTGTATCTCTTTTTACTATGTTATCAAGGATATACCTCATCTACTTAATTTTGTTAACCACTGTGTGTTAGATAAGCTTATGTGCCAAATACAAGTCCCAGTTTTGGATATAAATCAAACGTACCTGTACAAGTAAGTATCCTTAATTATTAAAAGAGTTCATTATTGAAAATATAATGTTATTATTTGGTCCAAGAAATGTTATCATTTGTCAAAGCTATCAAGTCGTGTAATTATTTTTTTGTCAGTAAGCAGAAATATGTATAAATAAAGAAGATATCGCCTTACACATTCCCCACGAGGCCTCACCAATATGAACACGAGATAGACACAAGGGAAACGATGAAAACAGCATAAAGAAAAGGGACTATGAAGACAAAAAAAATGATCCCCCAAGATTCCCCACCCCCTACCCTAACAGACCCTCAGGCTGATATAGAAATCTACACCGTACGATTACCTGTTATATAGTCCAAGATGTGTCCCTCAAAAAAACCGCCTTTCCTCTCACTGCCCAAGAACCCTCTACTTGCCCTTGGAACGGAAGGCCCAAACTACTCACACTGATCCGAACAGCACTGAAGTCACATGATAAGAAGCACCGCAGGATCTAGTAAGGTCCCAGGAATGCGAAGATGGAGAAAGGAAATTTATTTTGACATTATAGCTTAGCTTTTTAATATATTGAACATTTAAATTCCAACTTTTTATAGCCTTCCTTCTTGGTCTACAATTGTCTATCTTTCTTTGCAAGTTGATATTCGACTTTTGAAATTGAACTTTTGGCTATTTTTATATGGATAAAACTCATTTACTTGATTTTGGTAACCACGTTTATGTGTTTACAAATGCATTTCATAGCAATGTGTTTGTGCTTGTGGCTTTGTGACCATATAGATATAAATTATTATAACATATAACATAGCTCAAACAATTTAAAAATACTCTCTGAAGTGATATGCTACTTTCATATATAACAAAGGCAAACTTTTCTAGATTGACAATTTAGACTCCGGTCTTGCTCATACAATGAATTTTCTAGCAAGTGGGGCACAGGTGGGATCAGATCTAATCACTATTGACCTTTCCTAAAGTTCAATCACACCCACAAGTCACATGTGTTCCTTTTAACTCCCTGTTTAACAACTCATAGTGACAAAGTCCGGGGTTCGGGAATAATTTTGGCAATGGTCAATTCAGAAACATCGGGAACAAGCGGGTAAATATAATATTAACCAACAATTTTATTAGATAACACAAAATAGCAGTTTTGTTGTCACACTAAACGATTATTGCGAACTTCAGGAATAATTCGGATTTCGGAATAATTCACAAAATTTGAAAATAATTCGGCAAACTAAATTCACGAATAATTTGAAAGAATAATTCGACATATTAAAATTTGTGAATACTTCATGAAATTTAAAAATTTCGGAGAATTTTGTTACTAATGCTCTAACTATGGTTAAGATCCCTAATCCTTAAGGTTAATATTTTTC